>CM046870.1:13062153-13179502 GCA_025617745.1 Heliocidaris erythrogramma | reverse complement strand
CTCCTCGAGCCCAAGCACGTGCCCACAGATCCACTCTTACTAACGCAGCTAAGACATGCTCGCCGAATTCCTCACGTACCTATATGTACATGTAGGCAGAACGCTTCGCTCAGGTCCAATCCCTTAGACATAAGCTTGATCCTGCCGAGCCTCAGACTGAACAAAATGCCATCTTTCCTGCCATGCAGATAAAAGAAAATGAACAATTAAAAAAGAAAGTGTCAATTTAATTTACACAATGGCAGAAGAAAAAAGAATGCATCATCTTCCCATTTCCAAATATCATTATCAAAGTTGTAATAAAATGTTTTTGTTCATATCTACATATTTAAATCATTCTTTTATTTAATTTCACAACATTCTTGCAAGAAAACATCAAAATATTTTCAGAAAATGTCTTCCTGACAACTATTGCAAAGTAAATCTTATTAGATCCTCCGGATTCGTCATTAAATTTGACACATCTAACAAAATTTATGCACCGGATGATCAGATGCAACTCCCCCAAAGACCGCGTTAATGTAACAGCTGGCATATTGCCAATATGTCTGCCATAGTGTCTGCCATAGAGTTATACACAGAACTCAACTCTATGGTGTGTACCGGTGTACCAATACATGTGTGTGTCCGTCTGTGTGTGTGCAGTTGCTTGTGCATAGTCTATTAGATTCAGACCATTTTGCAATGAAATGTAATATGTTGGTAATCAATAGGCCTACGCGTCGCGATGGTATTGATGCTTAATAGCACTTTAATTTGGGGCCCGTAACATAAAGAGATAACTCAATCTTACGATTGATCAATCGTAAGTCTATGGCAAACCATGTACTAAAGAGTTATAATTGATTGTAAGATTTATTGTATCTTTATAAATGTTACAGGCCCCTGATATTAAACATACTAAAGTGTTCAGAATTCACTAATTGATTGAAATAATTCAATGTGTTTCGAACTATTCATTCTGAGGCATCTTCTGAGGGTATGAAAAATTTCATAGGAAATACCACAAAGAAAAACTATACCACAAATGACCATACAGCGGTGCTGTGTTATTTATATAGTACAGTGGTATGAAAAATACCATAGGAAATACCACAAAGAAAAACTATAGCACAAAAATACCATAATTTTCTTTGTAGTATTTCCTGTGGGTAAATGGGTACCACATGGGTACCACAGGCGACACATACCACAGGAATCTGTGTGGGCATTTTCATCCCTGTGGTATTTTTAGTTCCAAGTATGTACCACAGGCTATACTCATCTGCAGTACCACATGAATCTGTGTGGGCCTTTTCATCCCTGTGGTATTTTTAGTTCCATGTATGTACCACAGGCTATACTCCTCTGCAGTACAACAGGAATCTGTGTGGGCCTTTTCATCCCTGTGGTATTTTCTGTGGTATTACACTGTACTATATAAATACCACAGCACTGCTGTATGGTATTTTTGTGGCATAGTTTTTTTTTTGTGGTATTTCTTATGGTATTTGTCATACCACATGGTACCACAAGCTACATCTCTGCAGTACCACATGCTTATGTGTGGTACCTCTTCATCCCTGTGGTATTTTTAGTTCCAAGTATGTACCACAGGCTACTCCTCTGCAGTACCACAGGAATCTGTGTGGGCCTTTTTATCCCTGTGGTATATTTTCTGTGGTAGTACACTGTACTTTATAAATACCACAGCACTGCTGTATGGTATTTTTGTGGTATAGTTTTTCTTTGTGGTATTTCTTATGGTATTTTTCATACCACATGGGTACCACAGGCTACACCTCTGCAGTACCACATGCTTATGTGTGGTACCTCTTCATCCCTGTGGTATTTTCTGTGGTATTATAAAGTACCACAGAAATACCACAGGAATACCACAGGATATTTTTGTAAGGGTATCATAAAAGCGATGTCACTAACTGGAAAAAAAAAATTACTACAAACAAAAAGGGAAGGAAAGGGATTGAAGTGAAGTGTGTGCAAGTGGGTGCACGTGCAGTGAGAAGTTTACGAATAAGTGGATAGCAAATACTTCTTTAACGAAGCTTTAAAAGAAAAAAGAGATACGGCGTGTTTAATATCATGAGGTAAATTGTTCCAAACATCTGGACCGTGATGTCCTTCGTTTTTTGAGCTATTATTAATTTTGGATTTGTTAAATGAAGATCTGATGAATGTCGTGTGGGGTAGGAATGGACATCTCTGTTGTAGATAAAAATATTATGAAAGGATATTGGTGTAGCATTGGTGGAAAATTTATACATAAATATAGCAGTTTGGTAGGTGTGAATATCGTTAATTTTCAATGTTTTAAACTTATGAAATATAGGATCGGTGTGGGCTAAATAATGAGAATGAGAACAGATACGGAGAGCTTTCTTTTGAAGACGCAACATAGCGTCTATATTCATTTTGTTACTATTTCCCCATACTATGTTACAATACGATACATGTGACAAAATAAATGAGTTGTAAAGCATTAATAGCGATCTTTGAGAAAGATAATATTTGAATTTATGTAAAATACCTATGCCTCTTGCTACCAACATGCTAATGTTACGAACGTGACTATTCCAAGTTACATTTGAGTCGATTAATATACCTAAAAATTTTGTTTCATGTTTTTCGGTAACGGGCATGTCATCAATGAAAATATTATTACGAAATACATGTGTAGAATTAATGTGTTTAAAGTACATGAAGTTTGTTTTGTTTATATTGAGGGAGAGTTTATTGGATTTAAACCACAATGATAATTTCTTTAGTTCTAGATTCAGAGTTGTAACAAGCATGTTTAAATTTTGGTGTGAATAAAATATGTTAGTATCATCTGCAAATAAAACGTATGTTAGTAAAGGTGATGCATTGACAATATCATTCATATATATTAAAAACAGCAAGGGCCCTAAGATTGAGCCCTGTGTACTCCACATTTCACAGTACATATATTAGATGATTTGGATTTGAAATTAACATATTGACGTCTTTTATCTAAGTAGTCCTTAAGCCAGGAAAGTACGATCCCTCTGATGCCATATGTCTTTAATTTACATAATAATATAGCATGATCCATTGTATCGAATGCCTTCGATAAATCCATAAAAACCCCAACAGTGTGCTCCTTTTTTGAAAATGAATCGGTTATTTTGTCGTAAAGTTGTAAGATTGCGTAGTCAGTCGAATGATTTTTTCTGAAGCCATATTGGTTGGGAATTAATAATTTATTCACATCCAAAAAAGAGTATAAACGTTTGTAAACAATTTTTCAAGTATTTTAGAAAAGCTTGGTAACAACGAGATTGGGCGATAATTTGCAATACGGCATGGGTCATCTTTTTTAAATATTGGAATTATTTTGGCAAGTTTTAGTGAATCAGGAAAAATTCCCTGGGAAAGAGATAGATTGAAAATATGTGCTAGCGGGGAAGCCAGGAAATGAATAATTTGTTTTAATAGATATACACTTATTCCATCATGGCCACTAGATTTAGAAGGACTTAGAGATCGAACAATTTCTAAAATTTCATGAACATTCGTTGGATTAAAAAATAATGAGTGCTCGGTATGATTATTTAGATATTGTGAAAAATCATTATCATTAGTAACAATCTTTGAGGCCAATTTTGGGCCAACATTGGTAAAATATGTATTAAATGCATCAGCAATAAGACCATTGTCTTTAATGGAATTTCCATTCTCTAAAAATTCAACATTTTGTACATTTTCTCTTTTTTTACCTAACATTTCATTAATTGTATGCCATAATGTTTTGTTATTGTCTTTATTGCTTTCAATTTTGTCAGAAAAATATGATTTTCGTGCTAAACGGATAACAGAAGTTAACCTATTACGGTATTTTTTATATTTGTTTTGATGTGCCAAAGTAGGTGATTTAAGTGATATTTTATATAATCTATTACGAGTAAATATTGATTTTATTATTCCTTGAGTGATCCACGGTTGTTTATTCTTCTTTTTGCTGGAAGTTATTCTTATCAGAGGCACATTTTTATCATAATAATGAAGAAGTTTGTTTATAAATATTTCATATGAACTATTAACATTTGTCTCATGAAGAACATCTTGCCAACTTTCTGTACTCAAATCTGTTTTTAGGGACTCTATGTTGCGTTTGGTTTCTTTTCGTCGAGTAATGTGTTCTTTATTTGAATGTTGATGTAAGCGTTTATTATCTGAACATATCGTGAAATTGGCAGATGGTCTGAAATATCGTATTATATTATTCCATTACTGTCTCTACTCAGCACGTTTGAAAAGATGTTGTCAATTATTGTATGTGTTGTATTTGTAATCCTCGTAGCTTTGTCAATAAGAGGTTTGAAAGAAAATGATGATAATAAATTAGTAAAATGTTGCCCAAGGGCAGTGTAAGGCAAAGAGAGATCTATATTAAAATCACCCATGAGGTAAATGTCTTTGTTTTCTCGAGATACGGTTTCAAGACATGATTCTAATTTATCTAAAAATATATCAGCTATGTTGTTAGGTGGTCTATAAATTACACCGACTATTTTATTTTTATAGTTATCGTCAATAATTTCTATGAATAGGGTTTCTACGCCGTTAATTATAATATCAGCCTCACTTTATAATGCAGATTATTGTGAATATAAAACGCAACACCGCCTCCCTTACCATTTTTGCGATCTATATGGTTAAATGTGTAATTCTCAATATCAAATATGGGAGGGGTCGTTGAGTGTAACCATGTCTCTGTCAAAGCTATTATAGAAAAAGGAAATGAATTTAATATGGATAAAAATTCATTGAAAGTATGAAAGTTCTTTTGCAAACTTCGGATATTTATGTGTATTACGCTGAAAATTTTTCGTTTACCATTTTGGTTTGTTGAATTAAAAGTAGAAATGAATTCTTTTGCAGTATAGTATTTGCTCTGGGAATTAAATAGTTCATCATTTAATATATCATCCCGATCCATGAATGAAGAATAAATTGGTATGCAGTACGATATAATGAATTTGGAGTGCTTGGTGCGTGCAAGTGCAGAGAGGTGCATGTAGTGATGTGTCGAGTTGTGTGTGTGTACATGTTCGCGTATGTGTGACAATCTGACAGACTCGGGGCTGGTGGCAATTAACACTATTCTTCTTTTTATTTCTATTTTAATGGGGAAAAAAAGGAAAAAAAAAATTTACAAATAGCTATAGACTTAATGGGGGAAAAAGCTCTAAATTACATTGTTGATGATTCTATGTAGTCAATTGAAATTATATTTTAGTACTGGTAGGCCTATAAGCTGTACATTAAAATCGTACGACCTGAGACGGAAAACAGGGATGATAAAGGCAAACAGGTTTTCCAGCATCGCACAATAGACTTCCATTAACATTTCGTTTTATCTGCTTTAGAAAGCCTATATAACAATCATATCCATGTGAACCACCTGTTCAGATGATCTAGTTTCCAAAACAACGGTCGAAATGCACAAATAGTAGTTTGTAAAAAACAAGAATCAATTGAAGCCAAAGGAAACTTTACATATAAATTGCATATCTTTTTTTCCTAACAATCATTCAAAAAGGAATAATGTTCCTGCCAAGGACATGAGAAAATATAACATAAAGATAGGCGTAGTGTACCGGTCGAGAATGACAAAATGGACAAAGGCATTGTATTACGAATCGAATAAGGAGTCTCATTTACATAAGTTGTTGTTACCCTGCTTGGATACAAATAAATGAGTTTAGACACAATGGCCCGCATTCCGAACTCCGGTTCAACCCAAACCACGGCCCAAACCCGCGGCTCAACCATGGGCAGCCAAAAATGTCAAAACTATGTTTACACTGTATGTTCCTTATGTTTACTGGATTCTGGTCTGATGCTGTAATGGTCAAGAAAACTATATTGTACTTATCATTCCCAGACAGTTTTTAAAAGTTTGAGTACCAAAAATGCTGATAAATTAAACATCTACTGTTAGAGATTTGTGTCACATTTGGCCGCCCATAGCCAAACCACACATTCAGACCACGGTTCAAGTCAAACCGGAGCCCAGAACACGGGCCATTGAAATAGTATATAAGAACAATTATTCGAGCAGGGAAAGATTAATCGACGTAGCGATTTACATATGGCTTGAAAACCTGTACTTTCACCATGAACACGACAAACAGAGAAGCGGACAACCCATACAGCCCCCCACCGCACCGGCTAACAAAAGAACACCCATTCACCGTTATGAGCGAAGGGATGTCCCATTGTCTACCAGAGCCATCGCGGAGGGCACAATGAGGAGCCGCACAAACCGTCCGCCCTCCCCGCCATCGCGCTCATAGTGTTTGCATATATATACCCACGTGTTCATCCGCACAGGGCGTGTAGTGTATTTAAAAGGTTTTGATGTTTACATATCATTTTCTTCACATTATCTTTTGATCTTCTTTATGTTGTTCAAATATACACTGTTTTTAATTTATGAAGTCAATATTTATAGAAAAAAGGATAAAAACGTGGTGCACTAACATGCACTACAAACATTATCTTTTAAAAAGGAAAAAAAAATTAATGCAGTTATAAAAAGTTCCTCATTTGCATATGCATTTACAATTATTCTCCGTGTGTCTACACGTTCAAGTAACCTATTCGTCTGCAAACTGAGTTGGGCCAGTTATCGTGACGGTATATCTGAGAGAACATAGATCGTAGAAAAGCGAAATAAATAAACTAGCAATAGATCAATTTTTATGAAAGAGGATCCTCATTTGCATATGCTGCTATAACACGACATGCTTTGGAAACATAACCTAAACATCCGCAACCCTGATTGGGCAATATAAGTGAGATCAATTATAAAACTTTACATATCAATTAAATAGTATTCAAGCGTATTGCCCAGGAATGGAAATGATTTAAGCCAGAGATTCATGTAAAAAAAGAGACCTGAGATACACAAAACATGTTATGTCTCCCTGGCATCTCCCTGATATTGTCGAATGAGGATCCTCGTTTCATAAGGCAGCATTAGTCATGTTAGTAGCCTATAATAACAATCATATCCATGTGAACCACCTGTTCAGATAATCTGGTTTCCAAAATAACGGTCGAAATGCACAGATAGTACTTTGTAAAAAACAAGAATCAATTGAAGCCAAAGGAAACTTTACATATGAATCGCATATCACTCTTTTCCTAACAAACATTCAAAAAAGGAATAATGTTCCTGCCAAGGTGATGAGAAAATATAAAATAAAGATAGGCGTAGTATACCGGTCGAGAAGGTCGAGAATGACAAAATGGAACAAAGGCATTGTATTACGAATCGAATAAAGACTCATTTACATAAATTGTTACTACACTAGCTGCTCAGATACAAATAAATGAGTTTTAATAGACACAATGAGATGGTACGAAGAATTTTCGAGCAGGAGAAGGCAGGTAGCAATTTACATGACTTGAATACCTGTACTTTGCATATGGATACCCACGTGTTCATCCGCACAGTGCGTGTAATGTATTCAAATTAGGGGTTTTGATGTTTACATATCATTTTCATCACATTATCTTTTAATCTTCTTAACGTTCAAATAGACACTGTTTTTAATTAATAAAGTCATTGTTAAAAGAAAAAAAGATAAAAACGTGGTGTATTAATATGCATTACAAACAGTATCTTTTTTTTTTTTTTTTTAATGCAGTCATAGAAAGTTCCTCATTTGCTTATGTGTTGATTATTATCCGTGTGTTTACACGTTTAAGTATAGGCTTGTAACCTATTCGTCTGCATACTGAGTTGGGTCAGTTAATGGGACGGTATATGTGAGAAAACATTGATCGTGGAAAAGGGAAATAAATTAACCAGCAATAGATCAATGCCGTCACAATATGATTTGAGAATTGTATTCAAAATTGATATCTTTCTTTCTTATTTTCTTTTGAAGGGGAAATTTTTTAGATAATATAGGTATAACATTAGCAATTGACATGATTAATGTAAGTAAAAAGCCCTACAGTAGGCAAAACACAATTATGCTCAACTTTAAACTAGCGACTATCCCCGGAGGATATACAAAGGAGAGTATTATAAGTTAATAAGGCTATGTGAAAATGAGGATCCAAATTCAGCATGTTCAAAATAACATTCACAGCTACAGTAATCCAAGAAAAGATTTCAGTTGGTTATAGTGCTGAAAAATGCGATAACAAAATTTAATGTAGAAGTTCATAAGAGGAAAGATGTTCTTATACATGCCTTTTTGTCATGAGAAAAAGACATAATGCAGGAAGAGTAACAAGAAATGGCCGAGAAATATTGAAGTATTTTGTAAATCTACGCTGATTATTTTCATAAGAAAATAGTTAGCATGCATCATTATACATGCAAAAAGTCTTCATGTTAGAAGAAAAATAGAAAACTTGACCCATTCGTAAGATGAAGAATGGTATAAATAGTAAAGGTGTTTGAAAATTTCTTTTTGTGGAGGAGTTTTTTTTTTTTAATGTCTTTTCCTCTTGAGACTGTATCTTCACCAAAATACAAGACCTATATAGAACAATTATTTTCAATAGTCAAAAGAATATTCATAATGATTACTTCTTTTCAGCGGAAATTAAAACACATGTACTTGCCAACTGTTTTATATTGTATTCATATATGTATATCCTTTGCATAAATATCATAGCAACAAGTATAGAACAATTTTTTTCAATAGTCTAAAGAATATTCATAATGATTACTTCTTTTCAACGAAAATTAAAATATTTATACTTCTTGCCAACTGTTTTATATTGTATTCATATATGTATATCCTTCGCATAAATATCATAGGAACTAGTAGCTTTATCAATTAGAAACAAAGAGAAAGAAAAAAAAAGTATTTCTTACGTGAATGCTCTCTTTTGTTTCCTTGATAGCGTTGCATTGCATGTTAGTGTTATTGTTTCAATCCTCATATGATCACATTATCAATACTTCATTGTAGATAACTAATTTCCTTCGTCAGTATACGTCTTCCATTCTCTAGCGCTTTTTTCCTTATATTGTAGTACGACATCTGTTCCTTGCACAAAAATTTTCGTCGATAAATGCTTTTCCTTGCGGAGACGATATGCGATGTTAGACAACTTGCCGCGACGAAATTTCATTGGAGGTGGTAGATCAGTTCTGACGGAAATTCTGCTTCGCGATCTGCTGGATGCGACGGGACTAGCCGCTTGGTCATCGCTACCGGTCGCGTTTTTGTTGCGTGCTTGGTAGGCTTCGAGGATGAGTTGGCGCTCCGTCATTATCGCGAATTTGGCTATGATGGGGTCCGGTCCTTGGTCGCTTGCTGCCAATCCGCCCGTGCTTCGTGGTTTCCTTGGAAGTCGATGAGCGTTAACCATCGTGATCTTAGCAGCCGCATCGGGTGATATACCGAGCTCAAAGAAGACGTTTCTCAGTTTGTCGTAGACATTTTCATCTTTGCTTTGCGTTATTCCGTAGAATAGAAGATTGGCTTTGCGCTGATATATTTCCATCATAAGAAGTTTCTTCTCTATGGCCGCTATATCAGCTTTATGTTCATTACGGAGCCTAGGTATTTCCTTTTGCTCGATGTTCAGGGCGCGATCACTTGTATCTTTCAACGATGCTTCAATGTCAGAAATCTTGATGTGCATGGCGTCAATTTTTTTGCACAGAACGTCTGATAGACTGGCTATGTCCATTTTGAGTTCGCTGAGGGAGGGCTGCTTGGGCGTGGTTGGTCAGTGCGGCTGCTGTGGCTTTGCTCGGGTGTTATAGGACATGGTGGATAGGAGTGCAACTTCGATTAAAAAATGCAGCCAAATATCATCAAAATGTATATAGAAATCAGTCCAGATGAATTAAATGGTTGATGAAATGTACAATGACGAATACAGTCCAAAATGAGCTCAGTTTGTTGTAGGAAAATATATATAATTCGTTACCACCAGCCCAGAGCCGTCAAACTAGCTGCTTACACGTCGGCGTCCACGCATCTTAATCTAGTGATTAAGCCAATATACTTTTCACTGTGTCGCAGCTCAATATGTGCTGGTGATTCTGTGTAGGCATATTTGGATATGCGATATGATATGACTTTAATGCAGGTAGTTCTTGTGTGATAGGATTAACATAGGAACAAAAAAATGATCTCATTTATGTAACATAACCATTTTGAAAATTGTAATTTTGAATGTATTCGATCTAATATGTGTTTGTTTATTTTTTTTAAATGCAATAAATATGTGATGTGATCTAGTAATTGACTGTTTATATAGATGCAAATGACTGATATCATGTACTACACAGTGATGCCAAATTAAGATTATT
The DNA here is from genome assembly GCA_025617745.1 of Heliocidaris erythrogramma. Taxonomy (NCBI): domain Eukaryota; kingdom Metazoa; phylum Echinodermata; class Echinoidea; order Camarodonta; family Echinometridae; genus Heliocidaris; species Heliocidaris erythrogramma. The sequence continues at coordinate 13,169,184 of CM046870.1, read as the reverse complement.
ATTTGAAAATTAATTGCATTTTATTTCACATTTTGACAAACAGCTTGTTTGGATAATAGGCAAATGTTATATTTCAAACTATTATTTTTGACTTGGCATTGTGGAAAATTGCGTGAAGGTACATTTTAAGCTTCTCCAATCTAGAATGGGGCATGATGGGAAAATGAGAGGCACAGGGACTTATCAAATCCTGTTGAAAGATGGCACTTACGTGTAGCTCTGTTTGTGTGTGTCCGTGTGAATGTGTGGGGCTTTGCTATTGGCAATGACTGTGGTGTGTCTTTGCATCTAGATAATCTGCAAATGCTAGACTAGTTTATTATCTCATTCTAGAAAGAAATATGTGTTTTACAACTTTTCTAGGAAGCCCACCTGTCTACAGTGGGCACTTTTTTTTATACCCTTGAGCGGCCTTTATATTGGGAGGTTTGCTTGTGTTTTATTTCCTTGCAGCTGTAAAATGGTGCTAGTCCATGTTGGTGTATATGGTACTTTTCATTTCCTTCTCTTGCATTCCAGTTGTGTTCATAATCAAAAGAATTCTGCTATAGAAGCTTCATTTTGAGAAAACTCATTGTGATTTGTTATCGTGTAGTGATTAAATTGCAATAACATGCTACAAACTGCATACCCTGAAAATGGCCAACACAAATTTGTACACATAGGGCGGGGTTATAATTAACCTAATTGTACTGCATAAACATGTAGTCCTGACATTTCAGGGAATGCCTTGTGTGTATCGCCTATTTATCAGCAATAACACATTTTCTTTCAGAATTATTTGGCAAATGCTATTTATATATACATATTAATATTTGATGAAAATTTTGCTTGATTCTGATAAGATTTATTTCTGATTAACTCAAGAATATCCCATGGTAACGGTGATGCTTTGTTTTGTTTCTTTTCTTTCGTGCTTGTGGCAGGTCTAGTGAAGGCAGGATCAATCATTGTGCAAGTAATATGATTTCAAACAGTTCATTAACATTAGTGTTAGTAACATTTATGGTGTTATAATTAACCACGGCTGAATAAATCAGCTTTTCATTTTTGCAATTTGCAACATTTCTTATTTTCTTTCACATGTACAACATTCTGACAAAATGTCATGCTTCTGTGATGAAACTGGATGAATAGATATTACATAATTTAGGAAAAAGGACATCATTTTGTTTGGAAAAACAATGATTTTGCATATACATGTAGTAGCAAATTACCAAATTGAAGGGGCAGTTAACCCTTTGTGGAAAGTTGACCTCAGTCGAAACAGAAAAATCAATGAAAGGAATACGTGACAGTTTGAGAAAAATTGGGCAGTGAATAATTCATTTCCATAAGTTGGGATCATTTATTTTATGATGAGCATCCCCATTGACCATTGTATTGTGATCATGAGGTGATATTATGATGAATGCTCCCAGTTTGGAGTTTTAAAATAATTCTTCATAATATCCCCTTTTTCCATTTTAAGATGCTTTTTTCTAGTGATAGCAGTTTTAAAGAGAAGTTGTTTGAGTACTGGTTTCAATGCAATATACGGGGCACGTGTACTACCGAACACCCTTTTTTACACCTCAAATTTCCATTTCCAAAGCATACCATTTCTTTCTTGTTGAGAAAAAGAAGAGAGAGAGCCGTTCCAAAGCACCGCTTTTTTGACAGTTTTGAAGACACCATAGACTTGCCGTGACACACAGCGTATTTAGCGATTGGGAGAGTGTGTGTGTGTTGGAACCAGGGTAGTGTTCATCAAATGGTGATAAGTACAAGTTAGCCGACATCCCATTGAAACGCGTGTATCAAAATTAACATGCGTTTCAATGGGATGTCGGCGAACTTGTATTAAAGACGGTTTGGTGAAACGATGCCCAGTTCCGTAGCATCATATTTATATTGTAATCCAGTTCCAAAGAACCCCGTTTTCAGAAATGTTAGTAGTTCCGAAGACCATCCGGTCATGATACGCTCATTCCAAAGCCCCCTTTTTTGTCTCGCCGGCGGCACATACCCACCACTTTTGGGGTCGAATGCACCCCCTGGACATAGTGCATGCATAAGATACTCGGTGGCAAAGGCCCATTTGCGAATTCATAATGTTTGGTCGGCTGTGAGATTTTGTTATGCATGCATTATCCAGGCCATCCTTTCTTGAAAAATAAGGGAACTATTTTCATAGCTCTGTTCACACGTGACATTGTAAACTCGCTCAAAAATATGGGGTGAAATGAAAGAAGCTGTGCACATCGAAAGTATGTACATCAGGCCCGTAGCCAGGGTTTCTAAAGGGGTGGGTCGATTTTGGCAAAAGTGGACCTTTTTGTCATAATCAATACGGACCTGGTCCGGGGTCCGGGGGCATGCTCCCCCCGGAAAATTTTAAAATCTACTTATAACTTTTTTCCAAAATGTTGGCAACACTGCAACTCACTACACCAGCTTTGATGCTGTACAACTGACAGCGTGTGGGTAATTCTGGTAACAAAGATTAGAGGTGTGTGTGTGTTTTTTCTTTCATGAAAAAGCGGACCTCAGCCCAAGAAGGGGGGGGGGGGTCGTCCGACCCCGACCCCCCTCTGGCTACGGGCCTGTACATGCACCCACTTATCTATGGATTATAACACAGAGAAATGTGAAGCTCATCCACATAAAGGGCTGGTTATATTTGCCCGATAACGATAACGATAACGATAACGAGACTTTCAATTAAAGGGACACCCTACTATATGGGGTAGGGCAGCTCTCGGGTGTACCTTTTATGAAAAATCTTGTTATTGTTATCGGTATCCGACAGATGTGACCAGCCCTTAAATGTCATAACACAAATGAAAACATAAATTCTTTCTTGTCATTGTGTATTTCTTATTTGCATGTATTTCTCATTAATAATTAACCACTCTGTCCTTTCTGCATATGAATGTCAAGTGGGCATGATAGAAAGGGTTACATGTGGTTTTTCCAAAGGGTCATAATTCCGAAGGTTTCTTTTTCTGAAGGTTCGTTACTTTGGCTGTTCGTAATTCCGAAAATGAAATGGGGTTCATAATTCCGAAAATGAAAGAGGGTTCATATTTCCGAAGGTTCATAATTCTGAAAATGAAAAAAGTCCATATTTCCAAAGGTTCTTAATTCCGAAAAGTTATGTAAGGCTTTATTGCATTTTCAGAATTTCGAACCTTCAGAATAATGAACCCTTCGGAGTATAACGCATCAAATTTTCTGAATTATGAACGTTTGGAAAAAGGAACCTTAGATAAATGAATGTCTCCCATAAAAAGCACCTGTGCACAGCAAAAGCCCCTACACACCCTCGCTTATCCGTGTTTTACAAGATACATAGATATGAAGAGCTGTATGATAAGGTCATTCACCGCGTGTCACTTTTTTTTAACAGACCATATTCTGTAGTTGCTCGTCACAAAAATACAACTCAATCATAATGACTGTCTCATTTAATACAATCTTTCCATTGTGTGTGTGTGATTGATGGTCTTACTAATGGATTCTGTATAATTATAGGGCTCCTACGAAGGCTTGTGCTTAATGGTCAAAATTGTGGTTTTCCTTTGTTCATTTTTTTATTACTATGTTTTATGAGTCTTTTTTGTCTTCCCTTCCCTTTTACTGATGCCATAATTTCAACTAAAATTTTGTTTTTCTTACCATTACATAATTGGGGGGGGGGGGGGGTGGATGATGAATTCTTAATCACCTCTAATAACAGTAGATGATTGTGCATGTCTGCCATGTGACTTCATATTCAGAACTGCGTGTATCAGATCTTGCATAAAAAAAAGTTGCATGTTATCGAAACTTTTTATGCAAGAGGGCCCAGATCATTTTAGCTCATCCGAGGTGAGGCCCAATGAGACAGTGGCCCTGCTAACAGAATGACAGCGTATAAAGGTCAGTTGTACTCGGTTCAAGTTACCTTTATCTGTGCATTATACGCAAATTCATTCCAATCCTAATTCCATCTTTCCATCATATCTTCCTCTACTCAAGCATTTATTATTTTTGTACGTTATCAATATAAATGTAATTCCAATAACACATTCTATTATGTAATCACTGCTTTTCATTATATCATCTGTTGAGAGCCAGAAGGGTGTTATTTCAGTGTTACAGTATATGAGTTGCCGCCCTTGTGGCTCTGAGGAGACGATATGTATATTCTGATTATTTTTGTGTGTGCTGAAATTTGTGTTGTCTTGAAGCTATTTACCACACAATGTACAAATACATTTCTTCAGGAATAGCGAAGAATGTTTTCTGTCTCTTTTCTGTGCAACGTACGTGAATGTCCGCAAAAGATGGATATAACATGTTCAAATTTCTTCATTCTAAATTTAGGACTCCCAATCTATCAGTATGGTACCCATTAAAATGTCGTTTGTAACTTGTTTTGTCTTCTCTTCAAATTTTCTTTCTGTGTTGGGGATGTATTTGTTAAGGGAAATGTATTATTCAATTTATGCTGTCTTTCTAACCCAGTGCATCTTATTCAATTAAATTAGAATCTGTGGTGATCTTTGCCTTTGGATGGGTCAAAATGAAATGATACTTATATCACCTTGCTCATTATTAGTGCACTATGTATATTTATTTGATTATAAGCAGAATTATTATATATGATGTGTTGTAATCTAGTATGGATGTGCATTATGCCAAAAACAATATGTATTACGTACATATACATGTATGTTCTTGTGGAGTATACAAAATATGATTATAATTGCATTGTGGATATTTGTGTGCTTGTCGCACTATAAGAAAAATAGAAGATGGAAGAAGAATCAAAATGTAATCTTAAGTTTTCGTTATTGTAAAAGGAAAGGTCACAAAAATGCAACAACAACAAAAATAAATAAAGCAAAGATTTAGAAATGGATATACATGTAAATGATATAACTCACTTATGGAATCTGAGAAAAAAATAGAATATAAGTTTACACTTTTTAAGTAGAGGGAAATCTACTTTAAGTGATCAGTATTTCTATCTGTATACACTTACTTGTAGTTGACCATAATTATCACTTCCTATCAGCCAATATCATAGTATCCACCATTGAAAAAAATTTCATAAATCAGAATATATGCAATCATTAACATACAGTATGTATCACTTGATCACTGTTCATTAAGTTAACATTTTGAAAATTCGTATTTCATGGTGATAAATCGATTACACTTGTCAGGTTTCAAACTCGCAATGTTTCATTAAGTTCCATGAAATAGAAATATGACTGCCCCCCCCCCCCCTTAAGTGCATAATGTGTCAGCTATCTGAGATAAGTATTATGTACAAGAAATATTTCCATTTATTGGTTCTCTGTTTATATATCAATGTATTCATAGGTGTAATCTAACTTGAAATGATGTCAAAGCAATCCATCGTTTACTTTTATAAAATTTATCAATGAATTAAATTGGGCCGATCACCTTGCATGTGACGTTAATGTCAAATCAGTTCACCGATTATATTCATGAAATTTTGAGAATGTATTGATATGGGCCAGTCATCTTGAAAGGTCTAATCAATCAGTTGTTTAGGCCCTATATTTTTTAAATCTATCAATGTATCAAAGGTCATTCACCTTATGCCACTGGTTATGTTTATGAAATTTATCAATGAATTAATATCAGTCAGTCATCTTGATGCGCAATTTCAATCAATTCACTGTTTGTCAATTTGTCAATATATTGATATGGGTCAATCACATTGGAAGGATCAAGTCAGATGAATTATCGTTTGAAAATATTGAAGAAATCTATGTATTAAATTGAGTCAATCACCTTGAAACGCTAATTTCAGATCTATAATTGATAATATAAACATTTATCAATGTATTAAAAGAAGTTTATTATTTATTAGTATGAGATATATCAATAAATATACTAGTATTAACAAGTTTATTCATGTATTCATATGAAATTTATCATTGTATTAACAAGAAGTTTATTCATCTCTAAGTATGAACTTTATCGATCTATTAAATTTGGTTAATCACCTTGAAATGCTACTGTCAAATAAATGTGCGAGGTTAAACTACAATGTATTATGGGATGAAAATGGACAGTTATTTTGTTGTTTCATGATTTTGTCAGTGAAGTATCGTATTGGATTCGATGTAAACAGGATGGAAATGCGGTGGGTTTAGAACAGGTGAAAATGTGTAGCTGAATGTGGAGCTGTGGTACAGTGGTTCATTTCACTGGACTTTGAATCAGGTTTAGGATTCGAATCCCAGCCGACACTAAATCCTTTGGCAAGCCATTTATCTACACTTGCCACTCTTGACCCAGGTGTAGTACATGGATTCCTCGAATGCTCTGAGAGAATACTGGATGCCTGCATGGTAGGGGAAAATCCTTGAATGCTGTGAATAAATGAAGAATAATGGTAGAGCTCTACGTAGCACCCGACACCAACAGCCCACGAAACCGATAATGTCGGTATCGCAGGTCTTACAGCTTTCCCGGGCGCGTATTTTTTTCTGTCTTAAACCTTGCCAATATGTTCCATCTTTTTTCCAAGTATTTAAAGATATACTATATAGATTGATGATTATTATTCAAATACTTTATTCATGCAAAAAAAGATGAATCGAGGGAGATTATGTCAAGTATGTTTTCATCATTTATGTTTTTTAAAAAGAAGACGAGTTCAGGAGACCTCTCTTCGTCTCGTTTTGAAATTTTCCCGTAAAATTTCATTAAGAACTCCGTGACACGGTTGATGGGAGTGAACGTTGAAAACTCCTATCATGTTCTTATCTTAAAGGTAAGAGGGAGAGGGGAGGGAGAGAGTTATGTTCTCTCTTTTTTCAAAAAAGCAATATATGTAGATTCATGATAAATTCAAATACCTTATCAATTAAAAAAAAAAGGAACCGACTTTCTGTCAAGGATGTTTTCATCATTGAAATATTTTAAACAGAAGACGAGGTCAGGAGACCGCTGTGTCTCGTTCTGAAATTTTCCACTAAAATTTCATCAACATGATCGAAAACTCATATCAAGTTCTTATGGCTCGATGAACATTATAAGGAAATCTAATAAACAGCCAGAGAGACAGACAGAGAGGGAGGGAGAGGCGTTGGGGGAGAGAGATTTGGAGGGGGGGGGGTGAGAGAGAGAGCAAGAGAGGGGGAGGAAGAGAGATTTCGACGAAAAGTGAAAGGGAGAGCAAGAGAGGGAGAGGGAGGGAGAGAGCGAGAGAGATATATCATATACATGTATATTTATTTGGGGGGTAAAGTAAGATGGAGAGAGGGGGAGGAGGGGTGGAGAGAAGAGACACAAAGAGTTTTTGTTAAATAAAGAGGGGCTAGAGAAACAAAAGGGGGGAAAGAAAAGGTGGTGACCAACTGGGATGCAATAAACGGAGAAATATAAAAAAAAACGTGAACAGAAATTGTTACTTTAATAAACATGCAAAACTGTGACTGCAATTCAATTTCCAACATTTCTGCAATTTCTGCAATTACATAAACTGACTGCAATCACAGAAAGTCAAATTCAAATTTTCCTCACTTCCCTTTGTGTGTTGGTGTTTCTACTGAAAAAGTACGTGCGTGAGCAAATCAATAACTTCTTGCCTCGTCAACAATAAGAAATGGAAGAATAGAATAGAATTCATGGTGGACATACAGCTGTATTCTATGTCGGCGATATTTGATGACGTGACCAAAGCAACATCGAGCTTTCCAGACTCAATCGAAGGGAAAAAATCTGAAGTCAGAAGTACATACATGGAGAGGTGTTGTGGTCTAGCGGATACGTCATTGTGTATGGACCACAAGGTGCAGGATTCGAGCCCCTGTCACATCATAATCATTAACGTCCTTTGACAAGACATACATTTGCCACACTCGACCCGGGGTGAGGTAAATGAGTACCGAGAGGAAGAAAGTCCTTGAAAATGTTGAAGGCCGTTTGTTGCGCCTTAAATGGCAGCGATGGTACAGCCGGGTAAGACTATCATTGGCAAAAGCATTTTGGAAGCGTAAAGAGCTTTGAATCATAATGTGACATGTTTGTGAGTACAAGAACGGATTACTTTTACTGAATTAAAGGGGAATAAAAGGCAACAAACATTAGCCTATAATCATGTAGATAATTGTCAGCCTATTACAAATATCTTGAAATTACTCGTTTTTGATTATTTAAGAAGGAGAACAGTGTCTCCAAAAGTTGCAGTTTCCTTGCTTGACATTATCCCATGGGGCTGCCATTTTCTTTACAAAGTAATGTCAGAACAGTTCTATTTGTGAGATACCCACTGACCTATACACTAGCTACCGTGACACTCATGATCAGCTGTGGAATGCATGACACTGGATTTTCTCATAATAAACCATTTTTGTAGTCATGTACATTCAAATAAAGATACTTTTATCCTGTCATATAACCTATTTGTGTCAAGATATTTGGTTCAGCTGTTTCTTTTGTTAAGCTCGATTTGGCATGCAATTGTAAGTTGCTTGGTCTGACAAAGGTTTGTGAATTCTTTAAAGAAGTGACACAGATCTACAACTGCTCTTAGATATCACCTGTGGGAGACAATGGGGGTACCAAAATGGCTGCCATTTTGCATGGGTGGCTTTAGTTGTATAATAGCTATTCATTATGCAACATCTTATCCATTGTGTACAGGTAAATGGACATGTACCGCAATGACATCACAGTTTCTTCAAAATGGCAGCCCCCATGGGATAATATCTAGCAAGAAATCTGCAAACTTTAGAGAGACTGTTCTCCTTACTGAGTAATCAAATCAGAGTATTTTCAAGATATTTTGAACAGGCTGACAATTTTCCACATGATTATCAGCTAATGTATGTTGAGTTTCATTCTCCTTTAAATTGAATTGTATGAATTCACGTAATGCCATTGTTACGTATGATTACGGAAATGGAAAAGAGCAAAGCAGATGGATCCCAGATGGAATGGTCGATGAGATGATCCATAATACTGTACGGAATTAGAAAATATTCAGAAGCTATCAACGAACTACACATAATGTCAAGAGGAACAATTTGAGCTGATCCATTTTCATCGCACTTTTCAGGAAACCAGGGCATCGTTTCATCAAACCGTCATAAATACAAGTTCGCCGACATCCCATTGAAAGTAAGAAAATTGGATTAGATGGCAAGACCAAGATATTCGGTCTCTCTGTAACCCATACGTGTCATAGAATTAAGAACAAAATTTTGAAAATTTCATTTTCCTTGACATTTGGTGTGATCCCAGCTATAGTAAGGTTATCAACTTCATGAAAACATCAGGAATGTTTGATATGATCGGTAACCTATGGCACAAAATAGCTATAAGATCTGCTTGTAGCTAAAAGGACACAGGAAAAAAAAACATTTAGGTTTTTCAGAGCAGAAGAAGAGGAGGAAGAAGACGGGCCTTATTGTACCACCCCCCCCCCCCCAATAAAAACAAACAAGTTTCTTCCTGCAAATGTCTTTGAATCATGATCATCATAGCAAATGCTAAAAGCCTATGTGAACAAAAGATTTGGGGAAAAGAGCATTTTGTGCATGTCCTTAATGTGGGGTGTGCGATTTTACCCAATCGTTTGTTTCAGAAGGTCCGTCATGAAGGAACAGCAAAGCGACTGAGCCGACCTTGGAAACAAAATAACTTCTGCCCTTGACCGCAATTTTTCACCGTGGATTGTGTGGCGAAAAAAAAAAAAAAAAAAAAAAAGAAGAGACGAATCTGATGGAATAAAGGGGGGGGGGGGGGAGGGTGGGGCAACAGATCGTTCCGGTGGTTTGAAGTCCTATAGGTATTCCACTGTTTTATGAGTTTTGCTATTCAGGACAAACGTTTTCTACGTATACCATAATAAATTTTATTTATTTAGAGTGGATCAAACGATTTGCCATTTGCTGGAATTTTGGTCTTCCCATAATTATCATGGAGAATTTTCAAAATGTCCGCACATCCAAATGAGGACCAGAATTAATTATTCTGTAACACTTTAATGGCTTTTAAATAACACTGGAGTGGGAAGTACTCGAGTCTTCTCCTTTGTAAGATGAGGCGACAGCACTCAAAAGTGCGCTCACTCGGTCATTATGATTTTTATATATATATAAAATAAACCATTACATTAAAATGTCCGCTATCAGATTCGGTGACGTATGTTGTATGGGGAAGAATCATATAAATACTGGTGCTTTCTTCCGGAGTTGACGGCAGTGTACATGTAGCTCAGAAATTTAAATGTCATCCTTTAGAATGGACGGTCTTACCACAGAATACGCCAATAGTTCCAACACCACTGACATTAGTCCTGACTATTTCCTCCCTGCCAGATGGGAAGTAAACTTCTATATAATCGGCTATTCTATCAGCGCTATTCTCTCAATTCTGTTTAATTGCATCAACATCATCACTGTTCCGCAAGTTACAAACTGTTTTGGAGAAAACACTAAACTCTGTCTCATGTGTCTCTCCATTGTTGATCTATTCACCGGTTTGGTTTGTTCAACTTCTGGTGTCTTGTTCGTCTGTGTGCCTATTCCCACAAAGCTCCATGACACTGTCGTTGTTTTGTGCACTGCCTTTGTATGGCAATCCATGTGGATTTTAACATTGGCATCTGTGGACCGGTATATCGCGGTAACCCGACCGCTTCAGTACCACGCGCTCGCTTCGCGCAAGCGAATGATCGGTGCCTTGGCCGCGGTGATGATTCTTGCACTTCTTAATTCAGGTGTATCGTACCTGCAGAGCGTGCTAACCGGTGTCTGTCATCCATACGCCAGTATCTGCCTGTCGCTTATCAAACCAAAGTACATGATCTACAACCTCATCCCATTTACCGCAGTGGTGGTCACCACGTTTGTGAACGTCCGACTCTTTTCTATAGCGCGTCACCATGCGCGTCAGATTGCCGCTCAGGAAGCCGCGGTAAACGCCGGTAACATCGCACTGCCGCTGCCGAACGGGGCCGGACTGAAAGGACTAAAAACGATCTTTGTCATCACCTGTGTGTTCTATCTAGCTTGGTTACCAACTACCGTGATGCAATTCCTCAGCCCCATTCCTGATATCGAGGTTCCTAAAATCCTCATCATGCTCTTGAGGTATGCCATCACTTCTAACAGCTGGTGGAATGCCTGCGTCTATTGGATCATGAATAAGTCTTACCGCAACGTGCTCATTAAGATGATAACTTACCACTTTCGCTGATGTAACAGATCTGATGATGAGATACACGGGGACAATATGACTACCCATGAAATAGCTTATATCCCTCCGATGTAATAATATATCTGCCGTAACGATGATAACATTTAAATAATATTTATTAGAAAACTGACAGGATAAAGAATGAAATGATATTCGGTACTTCTGCAAGGCTTTCAACACTATAACTAATATATTAAAGCAACAACTTTCCCATTGTGGAATATGAGGCAAAGCCTTGGAGTGGTTCAGAAATCACCTATCAAACTGAAAGCAATTTGGGTCCATTAAAATTCCTACCTCCTACCTCAGGGTCAAAAACATTCACTTGCGGAGTCCCCAAGGATCTATCCTACGCATTTTACTTTTTTGCACATATGATTTTCAATAGACCCTTAAAATAAAGATTTCCTGTCGCGACTCGGGGCACCACATACTGTAGGAAAGACAGGGAAAAAACAGAAAAGAACATTTTTCATGAAATCTTCGCATCCTGTCTACGCCATCCCCCCCCCCTTCCCTTCCCGCAGTAAAATCACACTTGTTTCTCTGCCGAGGAAGCGCAGTGACAAAATTAGAATTTTTAAAGTTTTGAAACACTGCATTTTAAAGCACTTTCAATCTTGGAGTAAAATCTCAGCCTTGCACTGCATTTATGTTTTTACTAAATTGGACATGACAGTATTATAGTACACAGCTGAGAGTTTTCTGAACTTCTAAAGAAACACAGACATTTTTTGTGGGGGGGGGGGGGGTACTCGTTTTTCCGAAGATTCATAATTCTTGAGGTTCGTAATTCCGAAACACAAATTTCACATAGCAGGGGGTTCATAATTCCGAACATTATTTTGATGCATTACCTAGAAGATTCGTAATTCCGAAAATGAAATATGGTTCGTAATTCCGCAAATGAAATAGGGTCCGTAATTCCGAAAATGAAAAAGGGTTCATAATTCCGAAGGTTGGTAATTCCGAAAATGCGATAGAGCCCCACATAACTTTTTGGAATTGAATACCTTCGGAAATATGAACCCTATTTCATTTCCTGAATTACGAACCGTCGGAGTAACGAACATTCGCAGTTTCATTATTTATTTATGTATTTTGCAATTTTACAAAATTTCATAAATCATTAGGTAATACGTTATTATCCAGTTAAATATAATGTAAATACACAGTGCCAGTGTTTACATGGCTAGTGCAATCCCCCCTCTCTCTCTCTCTCTTACTTTCATTCTGTATTTGAATTTATTTTATTCTGTATTTTATCTCATGTACATAAAAGAAATTTGGCTTGAAAAAGATTATTACTTACATATATATAGTCTATAATCATTTTGTATATATACATGTAACTAACTATTCATTGTAACGTTATGATGCAAAAGCTTTTACTATCAACCTTTTTGTTGGTGTTGATGTTGATTCGAATATAAGGTGATAAAAAGATGCACTGTAGATATAACCTTGTATAAACCGACATAATATAAGCTTGGCTTTCTTTGTATGTATATATGAATATATACAGTATATGTGTGTGTGTTCCTTCACTTTATCGATATTTGCAATAGATTTACATGTAATTTGTTCTTAATGTCTATCATTATTGTCTAAATGCTTTTGTGAAAATATAACTCTGTTTGTGCCACGACAAGGATATTTCAATGGTTCCAGTGTAAAACTTATCTGTATAGGTGTTAAACTAAGGAGGTACTAGGTTAGTACCTCCTCGGTTAAACCTATTGTCATGCCATTAAAGAATATTAGTACCGGAAAGGTGCTATTTTGCAAAGCTTTTGTAATGCGCATAGTTGGAATGAATGGTTTATGACGCCCTGTATAAATCTGTCTTTATCATTATTCTACAGAGCAATCGATGCTTATTGTCTTGTGCTTGACAAGCAAGACACTCTGCCGATTGGCACTTGTGGCAAATGAAATGTTAAGTGTTATATGTTAATTGGAAACAGTAAACGTGAGACTTGATCTGGTATTCATTCGGTCTACTCTGCATAGCTGTTTCGCTTGAGTTTGTTTCAAATTGGATCATATCAAAACACAAGTCATTGTTTGTAGTCAAAGCATTCGGGGCAGGATTTATTTCTAAAGACAATATAGCTAGGCATTTCTTCATAATTATAAGCAGCATTAAGTATTTCTCTTTTATTTCCTAAAATTTTCTGGTTAAAAAAAAATCATGTATTTGAAAAGCATATACAAGGACAAGAAATTACGTCATTTCTTCAAAAGTGCCAATTTGTATGGAAACCTCGTAATTTTGATTTGCAGGTTTTTAATGCCTATTCTCCATAAAATTTTAGGCACCAAACGCTACAATTATGTTTATGATAAAAAAAATATACAAAAATGAGCAGTGTATTATGTCGTTATTTTCTTCTTCTTTTTTTTTTTTTTTTTTTTTGGGGGGGGGGTTAATTAACTTCAGTCTTTCTGTTCATACATATGGTTTATTTTCAGGGTTTTGAATAAAAAAATATTGCGTCAAACCACAATTTGTGCGTAATGGTTCTGGATGAGTTATTGTTTCAGAGGTAAATGCGATTGGGGAGGACTGTACATAAAGCACGTTCATTTTTAGATCACTTCATTCCGGAAGCTTGGCTCCCTAAAAGTTCAGTATAGTTACATGTGACTTCATGATATCCTTTATCCACTTTGAAACATGAGCTTGGTTTAAGTAACCATGCTTTTCCAATGGTTAAGTCTCAAATATTTTGTGAATTGTGGATGGTAATGTCCTCAGAATGCTGAACATTGTTGTTATCATCAAATGGTTAATCATTAAGAAAATTATAAACACTTTCAAATCTGTTTATTTGTAAAATATTATTTATGGCTATAAATAATTCATCGAATTTCAAGACACATAACAACTTTTCATTTGGCTATATCCCACGAGGCTGACAGCCCAACTAGAGCGACAATGTCGGGTCTCTTGGGCCTTCTAACGATTGTTTTAAGGGTTCTCCGAACATAAATAATTTCTTTGAGGAAAATGTTTTGGAGTCTCTGTCGACATTAAATATTTAAAGACTTGATTTTTACCCGTGTGTTTTCTAGTTGAAAACAGATATACACTGTAAAAAATAATATGCCCATTAGTAACTTTTACTTATTTTTTCCCATGTAAAATTTACTTCAAAACATTAGTTTTGCCACTAACATACTCGATTTAAGTCATAACAACTCAAATTTTCAATTTAGTAGAATATATTAGTATTGTTAACTCAATGTAAGAAAGTGTATGTATTTATACTCAAACAATTTATATGTTGATTGTACTTTTTTTAAAGTAAAGCATCCGGCAGTGCGTAATATAAGAATTAACATAATTCATGAATGTTCATTAAGACCAAGTTAAAGGGATACTCAACCGCAGATTGTGGACGTTTTTATTCCGCGAGAGGGCACCGTGATCGTTACCTGATCATGCCGTTGCCTCGCGGGGCTCTAACTCCGGATAGACTGGTCGCCGCGCAACATGCACGCTCCGCCTGAGCTCGAGCTCTCGTGCGAGATTCGTGCAGTCCAAAATATAATCCCAGCAGTCCGACAGACACGTTCGACGCACAAACTTTGTGTACGAGTGAATGGGGCTTACGCAATCCTAACTTTCCCCACGACCGCCTGGTGTCATACCCCTTTAATCTTTTTTTTTTTAGGATTGAACAATTCTATTTTTGGGGTTGAACGAGAATTTAAGGAGTTTAAAATATTTCTTAATTCATTTAAGCAAAAATAAGAAGGTAAGACAATTTTTAATTGTCACTCGATTCAAAACAAATCAAAAGTTGACATTTCAGGAAAATTGTCAACCATATTTCTTTTTAAGATGCTACGATCAAGTATATACAAAATTTCAATAGTTGTCAACTGACAACATATGTTATATTGTTTGTTGTTGGTGGTGGTAGATATTTAATTAAATCCTAAATTGAAAGAGTGTCAGTGAATGTTAGATGGGTACAAGTATAATCATGTCATAAGTTTTTTTGTAATTGTTATCTATCATGAGTACAATTACAATTATTTACGTTAATGTAACTCAATTTAACTGAGTAAAAGTTTATTAAGCAAAATAAATAAATTCTACTTAAAATTCCCTGTTACATAAAATAATCAAGGCAATCGGTTGACGCACTTTTTTGAGTAATTTAACGAATTTTATTTTACAGTGTAGATAGGAAGAGAGGAGTGATAAATTATATAGAAATAGGTATTCCACTGTTTTATGAGTTTTGCTATTCAGGGCAAACGTTTTCTACGTATACCATAATAAATTTTATTTATTTAGAGTGGATCAAACGATTTGCCATTTGCTGGAATTTTGGTCTTCCCATAATTATCATGGAGAATTTTCAAAATGTGCGCACATCCAAATGAGGACCAGAATTAATTATTCTGTAACACTTTAATGGCTTTTAAATAACACTGGAGTGGGAAGTACTCGAGTCTTCTCCTTTGTAAGATGAGGCGACAGCACTCAAAAGTGCGCTCACTCGGTCATTATGATTTTTATATATATATAAAATAAACCATTACATTAAAATGTCCGCTATCAGATTCGGTGACGTATGTTGTATGGGGAAGAATCATATAAATACTGGTGCTTTCTTCCGGAGTTGACGGCAGTGTACATGTAGCTCAGAAATTTAAATGTCATCCTTTAGAATGGACGGTCTTACCACAGAATACGCCAATAGTTCCAACACCACTGACATTAGTCCTGACTATTTCCTCCCTGCCAGATGGGAAGTAAACTTCTATATAATCGGCTATTCTATCAGCGCTATTCTCTCAATTCTGTTTAATTGCATCAACATCATCACTGTTCCGCAAGTTACAAACTGTTTTGGAGAAAACACTAAACTCTGTCTCATGTGTCTCTCCATTGTTGATCTATTCACCGGTTTGGTTTGTTCAACTTCTGGTGTCTTGTTCGTCTGTGTGCCTATTCCCACAAAGCTCCATGACACTGTCGTTGTTTTGTGCACTGCCTTTGTATGGCAATCCATGTGGATTTTAACATTGGCATCTGTGGACCGGTATATCGCGGTAACCCGACCGCTTCAGTACCACGCGCTCGCTTCGCGCAAGCGAATGATCGGTGCCTTGGCCGCGGTGATGATTCTTGCACTTCTTAATTCAGGTGTATCGTACCTGCAGAGCGTGCTAACCGGTGTCTGTCATCCATACGCCAGTATCTGCCTGTCGCTTATCAAACCAAAGTACATGATCTACAACCTCATCCCATTTACCGCAGTGGTGGTCACCACGTTTGTGAACGTCCGACTCTTTTCTATAGCGCGTCACCATGCGCGTCAGATTGCCGCTCAGGAAGCCGCGGTAAACGCCGGTAACATCGCACTGCCGCTGCCGAACGGGGCCGGACTGAAAGGACTAAAAACGATCTTTGTCATCACCTGTGTGTTCTATCTAGCTTGGTTACCAACTACCGTGATGCAATTCCTCAGCCCCATTCCTGATATCGAGGTTCCTAAAATCCTCATCATGCTCTTGAGGTATGCCATCACTTCTAACAGCTGGTGGAATGCCTGCGTCTATTGGATCATGAATAAGTCTTACCGCAACGTGCTCATTAAGATGATAACTTACCACTTTCGCTGATGTAACAGATCTGATGATGAGATACACGGGGACAATATGACTACCCATGATAGAAGGAACCGAGACAAATAGCTTATATCCCTGTAGATATAACCTTGTATAAACCGACATAATATAAGCTTGGCTTTCTTTGTATGTATATATGAATATATACAGTATATGTGTGTGTGTTCCTTCACTTTATCGATATTTGCAATAGATTTACATGTAATTTGTTCTTAATGTCTATCATTATTGTCTAAATGCTTTTGTGAAAATATAACTCTGTTTGTGCCACGACAAGGATATTTCAATGGTTCCAGTGTAAAACTTATCTGTATAGGTGTTAAACTAAGGAGGTACTAGGTTAGTACCTCCTCGGTTAAACCTATTGTCATGCCATTAAAGAATATTAGTACCGGAAAGGTGCTATTTTGCAAAGCTTTTGTAATGCGCATAGTTGGAATGAATGGTTTATGACGCCCTGTATAAATCTGTCTTTATCATTATTCTACAGAGCAATCGATGCTTATTGTCTTGTGCTTGACAAGCAAGACACTCTGCCGATTGGCACTTGTGGCAAATGAAATTTTAAGTGTTATATATGTTAATTGGAAACAGTAAACGTGAGACTTGATCAGGTATTCATTCGGTCTACTCTGCATAGCTGTTTCGCTTGAGTTTGTTTCAAATTGGATCATATCAAAACACAAGTCATTGTTTGTAGTCAAAGCATTCGGGGCAGGAATTATTTCTAAAGACAATATAGCTAGGCATTTCTTCATATAAGCAGCATTAAGTATTTCTCTTTTATTTCCTAAAATTTTCTGGTTAAAAAAAATCATGTATTCGAAAAGCATAAATAAGGACAAGAAATTTCTTCAAAAGTGCCAATTTCTATGGAAACCTCGTAATTGTTGTTCATTTGCAGGTTTTTAATGCCTATTCTCCATGAAATTGGAGGGCACCAAACGCTATAATTATGTTTACGAAAAAAATGAGCAGTGTATTATGTCGTTATTATCTTTTTTTTTTTTCTTTTCTTTTTTTTTTGGGGGGGGGGGGTTAACTTTGGTCTTTCTGTTTTTGAATCAAAAGATATTGCGTCAAACCACAATTTGTGCGTAGTGGTTCTGGATGAGTTATTATTTTAGAGGTAAATGCGATTGGGGAGGACTGTACATAATCACTCACGGCAGGATGGAACCCACTAAGCACGTTCATTTTAAAGCACTTCATTCCGGAAGCTTGGCTCCCTAAAAGTTCAGTATAGTTACATGTGACTTCATGATATCTTTTATCCACTTTGAAACATGAGCTTGGTTTAAGTAACCATGCTTTTCCAATGGTTAAGTCTCAAATATTTTGTGCATTGTGGATGGTAATGTCATCAGAATGCTGAACATTGTTGTTATCATCAAATGGTTAATCATTAAGAAAATTATAAACACTTTCAAATCTGTTTATTTGTAAAATATTATTTATGGCTATAAATAATTCATCGAATTTCAAGACACAGAACAACTTTTCATTTAGCTATAAATCACGAGGTTGACAGCCCAACTAGAGCGACAATGTCGGTCTCTTGGGCCTTCTAACGATTGTTTTAAGGGTTCTCCGAACATAAATAATTTCTTTGAGGAAAATGTTTTGGAGTCTCTGTCGACATTAAATATTTAAAAACTTGATTTTTACCCGTGTGTTTTCTAGTTGAAAACAGATATACACTGTAAAAAATAATATGCCCATTAGTAACTTTTACTTATTTTTTCCCATGTAAAATTTACTTCAAAACATTAGTTTTGCCACTACGATACTCGATTTAAGTCATAACAACTCAAATTTTCAATTTAGTAGAATATACGTGAAAATTTTAAGTAAGATTAAATACAAAAGAACATTTAAGCAATTTCAACTTGTATTAAATTAGTATTGTTAACTCATAGTAAGAAAGTGTACGTATTACTCAAACAATTTATATGTTGATTGTACTTTTTTTAAAGTAAAGACTGGTGCAGTGCGTAATATAAGAATTATCATAATTCATGAATGTTCATTAAGACCAAGTTAAAGGGATACTCAACCGCAGATTGTGGACGTTTTTATTCCGCGAGAGGGCACCGTGAACGTTAGCTGATCATGCCGTTGCCTCGCGGGGCTCTAACTCCGGACAGACTGGTCGCCACGCAACATGCACGCTCCGCCTGAGCTCGAGCTCTCGTGCGAGATTCGGGCGGCTTCGTGCAGTCCGAAATATAATCCCAGCAGTCCGACAGACACGTTCGACGCACAAACTTTGTGTACGAGTGAATGGGGCTTACGCAATCCTGACTTTCCCCACGACCGCCTGGTGGCGTACCCCTTTAATCTCTTTTTTCTTTAGGATTAAACAATTCTATTTTGGGGGTTGAACGAGAATTTAAGGAGTTTAAAATATTTCTTAATTCATTTAAGCAAAAATAAGAAAAGGTAAGACAATTTTTAATTGTCACTCGATTCAAAACAAATCAAAACTTGATATTTCAGGAAAATTGTCAACCATATTTCTTTTTAAGATGCTACGATCAAGTATATATAAAATTTCAATAGTTGTCAACTTACAACGTATGTAATAGTGTTTGTTGTTGGGGGTGGTAGATATTTAATTAAATCCTAAATTGAAAGAGTGTCAGTGAATGTTAGATGGGTACAAGTATAATCATGTCATAAGTTTTTTTGTAATTGTTACCTATCATGATTACAATACTTAAATTATTCACGTTAATGTAACTCAATTTAACTGAGTAAAAGTTTATTAAGCAAAAGAAATAAATTCTACTTAAAATTCCCTGTTACATAAAATAATCAAGGCAATCGGTTGACGCATTTTTTTGAGTAATTTAACGAATATTATTTTACAGTGTAGATAGGAAGAGAGGAATGATAATATATAGAAAGTAGAGAACAAAGTCGATAGACACAAAGAGAGAGAGAGAGAGAGTTTGTTTGTTTGTTTGTATTTATTTCCGTATTAAAGGCATTCAGTAACTTTGTGGAGGCTTGATAAAATCTGAGCTGTCTGGCCTTACATGCTATCAGTGGATGTAATATGGTGTAAAAATGAAGCCCATGCGGAAAAAAGCACTTCAAAATCACCATGTGCTTCACAAAAGTAAACATATGCAAATGACCGGAAATGCCAGACTCATTTTCCCCATTGACTCAGTGTTAGACTAAAGCGTATGGCCATACGCTTTCGTAAATATGAGTATTCAGTCACAGATATCTTAATAATAGCATTATATATTTGAAAACCTTTCTATGCCTGGCTATTTATTTATCCTTCTGAACATCATTATACAAGACAGATATCAAAATTCAAACAATTTGTTAAATCAAGCTTCCACAAAGTTACTGAATGCCTTTAAGAAAACCACATACATTTCATAAAATACAACGTATACATGAGCTTAAAAAACGGAGGATGACCCAAATTCAGCAGTATTTACAAAATGCCGTTGTTCTTCCTTGGGGTCCCACATAGCATTATATATTAAAGGGATACTCAACCGCAGATTGTGGACGTTTTAATGCCGCGAGAGGGCACCGTGATCGTTATACCTGATCATGCCGTTGCCCCGCGGGGCGCAAACCTCGGATAGACTGGTCGCCGCACAAACATGCACGCTCCGCCTGAGCTCGAGCTCTCGTGCGAGATTCGGTCGGCTTCGTGCAGTCGAAATGTAATCCCACTTAGTCCAACGGACGCGTTCGACGCACAAACTTTGTGTACGAGTGAATGGGGCTTACGCAATCCTGACTTTCCCCACGGCCGCCCGGTGGCGTATCCCTTTAAAACTTATGTCATAACACAATTATATAATTAAAAAACAACATCAAAAAAAGAGAAACAAAATAATAAAAAAACACAAATCAATCAAATTTGCAAACTACAGTCAAACCAAGTTACAAATTAATAAAATGAAAATGACTATACCCGAACCCAGACAACCCCCCCCCCCCCCCCCCCCCACTTATATGCTCATTTATAATTATATAGATTCAATAGCAGTTTAAAGGATCTAATAGATGTTGCACTTCGAATTTCATTGGTTAGTTGGTTATAAATGGAAATTCCCCTGTAGAAAAAAGTTCTTTTACAATGATTAGACTTTGGCTTTGGGAGATATAAATTCTGATTAGAGCGGAGTGTGTAATTGGAAGTTCTTATTGTGATATTGTCAGACATATAATTTGGGGTGAAATTATGCAAAATCCTATAAATCATTGTACACATGTGTTTGTTATAGCGGCAATCAAGAAGGTCCCAACCCAATTTGTCGTGAATATGTTGATTTGATGTATGAGAAAAAGGATTGATTTTCATAATGATGCGACCCGCTCTGTTTTGGATTTTTTGCAAAGGTGAAAGAAAACTTTTAGGAGCAGATTGCCACACAACATCTCCATAATCGAAATGTGGTATAATGACCGATTTATAGATTAAATTTAAACTTGATTCATTTACAACATGTCTTAATCGACCAAGGAAACCGACAAGCTTGCTAATTTTTTGACACATGTTATTTATATGAATATCCCATTTCAATTCCTTATCAATATGAAGTCCAAGGTATTTAGTAGTTTCAACCTTTTGTAAGATCATATTATTTACTTTCACATTAAGGGTATTATACTTTGCTAATATGTTACGCGTGCCAATGAGCATGCTATCAGTCTTCGTATAATTAATCAATAATTTGTTTTGAGAAATCCATTTGTCCAAAACCTCCATCTCGGTATTTAGAGCAGATTCTACGACATTTGGATTTTTATGAGAAAAATAGATTACGGTGTCGTCTGCATAGAGATGAACTTGGCACAATTTAAACATGTCAGGGAGATCGTTGATAAATATACAAAACAATAAAGGTCCTAAAATGGAACCCTGAGGTACACCGTGGGTTAACTGTTTTTCTTCCGATAAAGAATTATTGACCTTTGTTACTATTCTCCTATTAACTAAATAATTCTCAAACCACTTAAGGGTTAAACCCCTCACTCCAATGTCGAATAGTTTCTGTTGCAGCACTTTGTGATCGACAGTGTCAAAAGCCTTCTTTAAGTCGACGAATATTGCACCAGTAAACAGAGTGAAAATGAGAAGAGGGAGGGGGAGTGATAAACTTGATGGAGTAAGGGTATTTTTTTTTGTGTGTGCGGGTGTGTGCGTGTGTGTATTTGTATGTATGTATATATATATATATATATATATATATATAAATATAGTTCTGCTTCGGATTTGCAAAGTTATAGACAAAATAAGAATGAAAAGTCCGTATGCGATGAAAAAATTCGAAAATTTTTTCATCGTATACGGACTTTTCATTCCTATTTTTTTTTATATATATATAATATATATCCGTATATATTGCATGTCCTGCTAAGTAACCAGTAAGGTATATATATGTTACGCTAAGGATTTGGGGTCTTTTCTTTAGTTTGAATAGGCGCCTCCCCTGGCTCTTTAGGTCAAGGAATGGTTCCCAGATGGTTGGGAGGCACTTTTTAAGTGCTGAAGTGCCGTCCATATTTCATAAATTCATTTCTAAACATTGAATTTCCGGAGGGAGTAATAATCCTGCCGATGGAACAGCTCACTGCCGTACGCACGAAAAAGTACCTTCTGTTGTGCCCCCCAGACCATACCGGTTACCTGTGAAGGGGAGAAACTTCATTGGTGTATTGCCAAAGAACAACGTGACGAGTACTCCAAGGCCATATCCGCATTAGCCTTCAATCAAGGCGGCTGTGCTGGTCGATCCTCGAAACGCTCGGAGTAGTCCTCTGATTGCGCGGGAAGTCGACACAAGCGTGCAGCTTGCTGAACGCCGCTTTTAATCACCCGTCAACGTCATCAATATTCATACCAACGAACGTAGAGGGCGGCAACACTTTGCAGTCTTGCTATGACTGCAAAGTGTTGCCGCCCTCTACGTTCGTTGATTCATACGTTCAAGACGACCGAGACTATAATGCATCATTCAACAACCTTCCCAAATAGGGCAGTACGACTCGTTACGTTTTTAACACAGCTAGATTTAAATGTAAACGCTGAACTCTATTGTTCAGCGCGTGTAACTAATCAAATAAAAGGAACCGTAAAGGAAAAGATTGAGCTCTTCCATTATTCAGTGGGGACCGAAAAGGGTAGATAGCGGGATAAAGCTGAATTTATGTATACTTTTCTTTTCTCTTGATAAAAGCTCCACTGACAAAATATAGACGTTTGTTCTTTTTTGAAAAAGAAAATGGTCAACAGTCATTCTTTTGTTATATAATGTGGAAATTATCATGTCTTTTTTGCGTTAAATTTTTTTTACTTTCCCCATGTTTGGAATCAGCTGAGCGGTCTCTTCACGCCACGTCACAGAAGCTATTGATTGGTTCATTTTCTCTACCAAGAACTGGATTATTCATGAAAGATTTTCATAGAAAATTGACGAAAGATTTCAAAATTAGAAATAAGAAAATAACAAGTAACGCTGATGGGTGCGTAGAGGCTATATGCTGAGCAAGACTTCCCGCGCAATGAGCAGAGGATGATATCCGCATGTATGGCTTCAATGTATAGGTATAGTGCGGAAGTAACTCTATGGTGTCACGGCGGTCGCCGGAGGGAGGGGGGGGGGGGGGGGACATGTCTCATTGAGGCCGGTGCATCAGGCATCATCCATTTACACGAAAACGGATAAAAAGTGTACCTTTTTATAAGGCATAACCCGGGTTACGCGTTTAGGGTATAAAAAAAAAAGAGCAAAAATCTGAAAATGCTAAAAATGGTCTACAATTGATTTTGGGCATGTTTCAGGCCATTTCAAACTTTTCCGCGCGTGCGCGCATGCGCGCACGTCAATGGCCTTATACAACATGAAAATGGCTTATCTTTTATTTTCCCAAGCGTGCGCGTACGCGCATGTACGCGCATACGCGCACAAACGGTAAAAATGCCTTAGAATGGCTGAAATACAGTTTGCATGTGTTATAATTTATCGTTGAACATTTGCCATTGGTGTTTGCATTATAACCGTCTAGTATGCGCGCGCACAATACCTGTATGTACGCGCATACGCGCAAACATGTAAAAATGTTTTATAATATGGTCTATTACAACGAACGTAGAGGGCGGCAACACTTTGCAGTCTTGCTATGAGGAAGGTTCACTTCGCTAAATTTCTGTGACCATCGTTTTCTCTCAGAGAGGTTTTTAGGTAGATTGTAGATTTGATTTTTTTTTCAATTTATACTTTCAAAAACTTTTGAATTAAAATGTTAAAAGCAGATGTTATGTTCAATAATATTTGTCAATGATTTTTATAATTTTCAAGAGAAAAAAGATTAAAATAGTTATAAATTTATCATTTTACTTTACGATACAATAATATGTATTTGTGAGGTTGCTAACGTTTTCCTGCTATATTTCGCTGCTACTGCTATATTTCGATTTCGATCCATGTGTCCATACAGTGTGCATATATACCGTGTACATTATTGCTACATATACAGTTCTCTCTCTCGATCTGACCGCCTAAGTAGACTCAGAGTCAGAGTCAGAGCTCGACGATGGATCAATCAAGGTTTGATTTTAGTTATAAATTTAGATTAACTTATTTGAAATGATGATGAAACAAATTTGGCAATCCAGGGTAATAAAATAGAGAGAGCTGTTAGTGTTACTAGTGAGTAGTGTTAGCATGCATGTAACGTTAATATGTTAAAATTAAAAAAAAATGTTCGGATGATGGAGCGATGATGATCATGATGATGGATGGGGGATCAGATTCGGATGACCGGACACTTAACAAAAATGAAAAAATAAGGTGGCTGGGACATAAGGAATTCTTGCCGTGATAATCATCATCGATATATTTTTCTATAAATAATACCACAAAATAGGGGCAGGTCGGCGTGCGCGTGCCATGTTTTACAGGGCGGAGAGGCGGCAGAGGCAAAAATGAACACATGTAACAAGTTCATAATCAAGTTCAAAACAACTTCCAAATATATTTTAAATCAAGTAATTAATGCTGTGATAATCATATTGTCCTCTTGGCTTTCAGATTTGTAGTTATTTGATGAAAATCATAACGATTTTGGCCAGAAATGGAGTCAAACTCGCAAATTTTTGTATTTTTATGTTTAAATATAAAAACAAATTACTTCCTGATTCTTTCCAAGACTTTTTCACGCTTAATAGTGCAATTCATTTATATCCCACCCGTATCTCTGCCAATTACCATTTGATTAATCCCAAATTACTTATTGCACATAAATCTATACGACATCATGGTTCAGATATATGGAATGCATTACCAGATTCCATCAAATCTTGTCAAAACCTCACCGCTTTTAAAGCTAGAAATAAAGAAAGATTGCTATTGAGTTACACTGAATCAGTTTAAAGTTTGTAGTTAGATTACTGAAATCTCATATCAACTTTTTTTTCTGTATCAACTTAAATTTTTTATTCCTAGTTTCATTATCAATATTATTTTCACTTTTAGTTATTTTTTAATTTAATTTTTTTTTCTTTTTTCTTTAACCCCTTATTTCATCATTCCCATCAAAAACGGATCATGCAATTTAAAATAATTCTAAGGGAAAGTATAATTGTCATAATGTAATTTGTCATCTATTCCGCACAGCAAAAATAATAATTATCTGAATATGATTGGGTTGCCACATCATCAAGCACTTGCTTATAGTGACAGTCCATCTTCTGCTTTTCATTAAAATATCAGTAAGTTGGCAAAGGTTAATTTATGATTAATTACTACCGCCTATTCATTTTATACTCATTGTTTCCCCGAATATGATTGTAATTATATTTGTTATACTTAATTCGAATTGTGCCTATACCTTTGTAAAATGTGAAATATGCAGAAGAAAATAATTAAAATCAAATCAAATGTTTCATCGCTGAATCTGGTACAAACTAGTACAAGATCGTCGCCGCCGCCGGGCTACATTTGCTTGCACACAAATGAATACAGCACGCGCAGACCGGCCCCTATTCTCCGGTTTGCCTAATAATATCGTCTAAGACAGATCAAAATAGGTCTAACTTAGGCCTAACATTAACAAAGTTAACGTTAACCATAATGATAATTGTATTTGTAACTTGTAACTTTTCACAAACTTGAGACAAGGTCAAACTCAAAGGCAAGCATCATGATGTTTTTATTTTTTTTTAATTTCAAGATAGAGAGAGGGAGAGGGGTTCATACCCGGTGGAGCCACTCCCCCGCAGAGGGGGACGCGTATGACCGTTACCAAAAATGCAAATAACCCCCTTTTGCAGTCACTTTCAAGGACATTTTGTGAAATTTAACCCCCTTTTTTACGTCAAAACAAGGACAAAATGGTACTTTGAAATACCCCTATTTTTAAGATTGTAAGGACACTTTCGGAAACTTTCCCCTATTTTACCATATTTCAAGGACAAGACATTTATACCCTTTTTTCATTAACATATAGGTGTCCAAGACCCGATTCCTCAAATTACAAGTTCACACACAATTAATATAAGGGAAAATACATTTTTTAATGTGTTATTCATTTAAAAATATTTCGGCAATAGCTCATATAAACTCCTGGGGAAAAACCATTGAACTCTATGATGGACCATATCGTTATTTGAAATAACCGCTATGTCTGACCACTCACAAATAGGCGAGGTTAAATAACCTCATACCGACTTATACATGTACAAGCTTATCTGAAGATAACCTTGTACTCCAGACAAGCTTTTATGGGTGAATAGGCTTCAACAGCTTTTGTGTGTATCAGCGTGCCTATTTCCAGTCTAGATCATTTATACACGAGATGGCCTATGGGTGGGCCCTTGCATATGTGGGACTGTATCCAACATTCACTGTTGCAGCGGTCACAAACAGACAACAAAATTGCTCTAAGCAAGATTTGATTATCTTTAATTTGCTAGATTTTAGCCGATTCATGGACTCTTCAACTAGTCTTACTGTGCCACAAATTTGGGGATTCAGAATTGAAAATAAAATTTTAAATAATTATTTTCCTCTCATGACTCATGATGTATGATAGTATACTAACTAGAAATGTGCATTGCTGGGGCCGCGCAATGCTAAATGTATCCCCCGGCACTGGCAGCGATTTGAAGGAGGGACAAAGACCCTCCCCCATCCCCTCCCTCAAACAAAAGGATGGTGTAGAAATTAGATGTGTAGGTTTCACTAAGACACATCTTCATATAAAATTTGAAAGAAATGTGTTGAGAGATATACCAAGATACATCTCCATACAAAATTTGAAAGAAATCCATCAAGAAATGTGGCCTGCAGAGTGCACTCACGCCATGCCCTGAAGTATGACCTTTGACCCTATAAAAGACGGAACACTGGTGGCAGCATCACCAAAAACTATAGGTTTTTAGATTACACCAAGAGACACCTTCATGCAAAATTTGAACGAAATCCGTCAAGAAATGCAGAAGAGTGCACAAAAGGGACAAATGAGCTTTGACCCTATAAAGGACGGAACAATGAGGGCAGCATTACCAAACAGTAAAGATGTGTAGATTATACCAAGATACATCTCCATACAGAATTTGAAAGAAATCCATCAAGAAATGTGGCCTGCAGAGTGCACTCACGCAATTCCCTGAAGTATGACCTTTGACCCTATAAAAGACGGAACACTGGTGGCAGCATCACCAAAAACTATAGGTTTTTAGATTACACCAAGAGACACCTTCATGCAAAATTTGAACGAAATCCGTCAAGAAATGCAGAAGTAAGAGTGCAAGAAATGGAAAAATGACCTTTGACCCTATAAAGGACGGAACAATGAGGGCAGCATCACCAAAAATTAAATATGTGTAGATTATACCAAGATACATCTCCATACAAAATTTGAATGAAATCCGTCAAGAAATGCAGAAGTAAGAGTGCACAAAAGGGACAAATGAGCTTTGACCCTATAAAGGACGGAACAATGAGGGCAGCATTACCAAACAGTAAAGATGTGTAGATTATACCAAGATACATCTCCATACAGAATTTGAAAGAAATCCATCAAGAAATGTGGCCTGCAGAGTGCACTCACGCAATTCCCTGAAGTATGACCTTTGACCCTATAAAAGACGGAACACTGGTGGCAGCATCACCAAAAACTATAGGTTTTTAGATTACACCAAGAAACACCTTCATGCGAAATTTGAACGAAATCCGTCAAGAAATGCAGATGAGTGCAAGAAATGGAAAAATGACCTTTGACCCTATAAAGGACGGAACAATGAGGGCAGCATCACCAAAAATTAAATATGTGTAGATTATACCAAGATACATCTCCATACAAAATTTGAATGAAATCCGTCAAGAAATGCAGAAGAAAGATTGCACAAAAGGGACAAATGAGCTTTGACCCTATAAAGGACGGAACAATGAGGGCAGCATCACCAACCAGTAAAGATGTGTAGATTATACCAAGATACATCTCCATACAAAATTTGAAAGAAATCCATCAAGAAATGTGGCCTGCAGAGTGAACTCACACCATCCCTTGAAGTATGACCTTTGACCCTATAAAAGACGGGACACTGGTGGCAGCATCACCAAAAAGTACAGATTTTTAGATTACACCAAGGGACACCTTCATGCAAAATTTGAACGAAATCCGTTGAGAAATGCAGAAGTAAGAGTGCAAGAAATGGAAAAATGACCTTTGACCCTATAAAGGACGGAACAATGAGGGCAGCATCACCAAAAATTAAACATGTGTAGATTATACCAAGATACATCTCCATACAAAATTTGAACAAAATCCGTTGAGAAATGTGGCCTGCAGAGTGCACTCACGCCATGCCCTGAAGTATGACCTTTGACCCTATAAAAGACGGAACACTGGTGGCAGCATCACCAAACACTATAGGTTTTTAGATTACACCAAGAAACACCTTCATGCGAAATTTGAACGAAATCCGTCAAGAAATGCAGATGAGTGCAAGAAATGGAAAAATGACCTTTGACCCTATAAAGGACGGAACAATGAGGGCAGCATCACCAAAAATTAAATATGTGTAGATTATACCAAGATACATCTCCATACAAAATTTGAATGAAATCCGTCAAGAAATGCAGAAGAAAGATTCCACAAAAGGGACAAATGAGCTTTGACCCTATAAAGGACGGAACAATGAGGGCAGCATCACCAACCAGTAAAGATGTGTAGATTATACCAAGATACATCTCCATACAAAATTTGAAAGAAATCCATCAAGAAATGTGGCCTGCAGAGTGAACTCACACCATCCCTTGAAGTATGACCTTTGACCCTATAAAAGACGGGACACTGGTGGCAGCATCACCAAAAAGTACAGATTTTTAGATTACACCAAGGGACACCTTCATGCAAAATTTGAACGAAATCCGTTGAGAAATGCAGAAGTAAGAGTGCAAGAAATGGAAAAATGACCTTTGACCCTATAAAGGACGGAACAATGAGGGCAGCATCACCAAAAATTAAACATGTGTAGATTATACCAAGATACATCTCCATACAAAATTTGAACAAAATCCGTTGAGAAATGTGGCCTGCAGAGTGCACTCACGCCATGCCCTGAAGTATGACCTTTGACCCTATAAAAGACGGAACACTGGTGGCAGCATCACCAAACACTATAGGTTTTTAAATTACACCAAGAGACACCTTCATGCAAAATTTGAAGGAAATCCGTTGAGAAATGTGACCGCCAGAGCGCACACAAGAGTACACACAAGACATCTATCAAAATATGACCTTTGACCCTATAAAAGACGGAACACTGGGGGCAGCATCACCAAAATCTATAAGGTTCCAGATTTTACCAAGAGACACCTCCATACAAAATTTGAACAAAATCCGTTGAGAAATGTGACCGCTAGAGCGCACACAAACTATCCAAAAAAATATGGCCTTTTACCCTATAAAAGACGGAACACTGGGGGCAGCATCACCAGAAACTATAGGGGTCCGGATTTTACCAAGATACACGTCCACAGGAAGTTTGAAAAAAATTCGTCGAGAAATGCGACCGCTAGAGCGCACACAAGAATGTGACGCGGCGGCGGCGGCGGCGGCGGCGAAACGCTGCTGAATCCAAAGTATCCTCCGGCATACTGCCGGGGGATACAATAATACTATGAATTGTCTAGACAGGAAAAAGGCCCGCTGATAGTACACACAAAAGCTATTGAAGCCTATTCACGTATAAAAGCTAGTCTGGAGTACAAGGTTATCTTCAGATAAGCTTGTATAAATATAAGCACTTATACATGTACAAGCTTATCTGAAGATAACCTTGTAGTTGTACTCCAGACTAGCTTTTACAGGTGAATAGGCTTCAATAGCTTTTGTGTGTATCAGCAGGCCCTTTTCCAGGCTAGATCATTCATACATACAGCACAGGAGAGGAAAATAATTATTTCAAATTTCACTTTCAAAAATTCAAGACTGAATGATGAATCCCTACATTTGTTTGAATCAAAGTAAGAGTTGAACTTGAAGAGTCCCTGAATCAGGTAATCTAGCAAATTTAAGAAAATTAAATCTTGTTTAGAGCAATTTTACTGCTGCAACAGTGAACGTTGGACAGTCCCACATAGGCAAGGGCCTATGAGTGTACTATATTAATAAGCAGCAATGGCCTGTGAGTGCCAGTGCCTCATACCCATACACCCATAAACTAACATGAAAGCGTATGAATGGGACTGTAGAGTGTTACTGTAGTGTTAGTGTTACTGTTAATACTAGTTGAACTATTCATGCCTGAGCCTACCTGTGATTGTGAAGTGTGATCACTGTGAAACATAACATAAGTCCTTTTACACGATTCGTGCATCTTCCCACTTCATCTTTGAAGGGCATATGATGATTATATCAGTGAAAATAGTCCTTCAAACTTGGTCAGGGCCGACGTTCCGGAATTGTTTTGAGGGAAACAAGATGGCGCTGGCGAGCTGCCAGTGGCGTCATGTACTGTTGCCTATGCTATGGCTAATCAGCGTGCATCGAGCGATCGAGCCCAACAACACAGTGGGAAAAACTTACCTTCACGTCCGCCATCTTGCTGAGTGACGGCAATACGGTGATTTTTTTCTCAACGATGAACGCGCCCTCCCCGGCAGGCCCGCAGCTAGCGACTCGGCTGCGGGATTTTTCTTCATGCCTTGGATTTTCTTCCCTTTCCTGACCCCTATTTTATCAATTTCGAGGACACCTGCGCACCCCTATTTTCTATATTTCGAGGAATATTCTGTCCGCGGACGTTCCTTGAAATTTACCCCTTTATCCGCGATTTTGGTAACGGTCATGCGGTCCCCAAGTCACATTGAGTGGCTCCACCGGGGGTTCATATTTAGTCTTGGTTCTACTATTTGTAGACCAGAATCAAAGCACTTTTAATGAGAGGTAATAATACATCTCCACAGAGTAATATATCATATGGATGGCCTTTGTTGTTTCACTCAGTGACTTTCAGTAATCACATTCATTAGTCTCATGTTGACTTTGATTGCCCTCATCAGATAAACTTGGAAAGGAACTAACTTGTGGCTGATCTACTTGAAGATCTAATAGAGCCTAATGTTAGAGGTCTACATAACTCAACAACTGTTGGAGGTGCCGGATGAAGCGGAAAGTCCTACTATAAAAGACTTTGATGAGACGTGAGAAATAAACAGGTAGGTCTAGACCTAACTAGTTGGACCTAGACTTAATACCAAGGAGTTACCACAGGGTATTACAGCTAAAAATTATATGTCTGGTAATGGACGGTAGTGGATCCAGAATCGGTTTACTTGGGGGGGGGGGGGGTTTAGTTTACATTGTCCAACCAAAACAGCAACAACAACAAAAGAATTCTGAGAGAACATTTCATTTGTCCTTTTCCTTTATCCACCACTGAGATCTGTTTTCTTCAGTGTAATATTAAATTAGCTGTTTTTAGTGTCTTTAAAAAAATCAATTATGAGATCTTTAGGGAATGTTCAGAGTGATGTCAGTATAAATAGAATTTTTTGTCCCCCTTAATTATTATATTAAACATTTCATTAATTAATGCAAACAGAAACAAAACAAAATAAGATGTGTGAATACATTACACTTTTATTAAAATCCACAAATATTTCAGGATGGATTGTACATGCAGTTAGTATTTATCCTCTTTGAAAAGATCACGAGGGTGAGGATGAGCGTATCTCATTTTTTTTTCTTAATACATAATAATGCTTCTCTACACGACTCTCCTTCATCTATTTTACAGATGATGATGAAGATGAAGGCTTACCGCTGAGAATGAAGACAAATTCTGAGAGGAACAAATAAATACTTAGCTGCTCCAGTTTTGCATGGTAGGTCTATGCTGTAAGAGTAAGATTGCTATCAGGGGTGTCGATCCGTTTTTGGATTGGGGGGGGGGGGGGGCAAAACACCCTAATAGTACTCTACATGATTTTTTCAACACCTCTTAATTACCAGCTTATCCACGGTTACGGGGGGGGGGGGAATGATTTATTTGCCCTCTCAATATTATCGGGGGGGGGGGGCAACTGCCATTGCATAATCGACGCCCCTGGTTGTTATTAGTAGCTCAATACAATCTAGGTACACATATTTTTTTTCACATAAATATCCCAACTGAATTTTCTTGAGACTTTACTAATTTAGTTGATTTTGAATAGCCTTGAAAATTTTATGTGTCCAACTTTTTTCCTCTTTAAGTAATTTTGAGAATTCACACTTATTATTCCATTTCATATAAAGAGTTGATGCTAACTGTGTTAATAGGAAGCTCAAAGTTTCAGGGTTTTATTTTAATTCTAATTGTTGCTTGTTTAATTATCAAATCATTTTCACACCAACTTAACAGATGTATTCCGAAAACAAAACATAAGATTAATAAAAGAAAACCCCAAAATCCATGGATTACGAAAGGAATTCTTACGTCAATTAAGAAAAGGAATATGTTATACAAACGTAGCATCCGCCAACCAAGCAGTGACAATACATCGAAGTACAAGCATTACAGAAATAAACTGACGTCAATAATTAAATTATCTCGCAAAAATTATTTTGCCAAAGAATTTGAAAAATCTAATGGAAATATGTCATCCACTTGGAAAGTTATAAGTGAAACCATTGGAAAGAAAAAGAATACATCTAAATGCCATATTAACAGTAATGGTAGAACAATAACTGACTCAAAAACAATTGCAGATTGCTTCAATAGATACTTTGTTGAAGTAGGTCCTAAACAGGCAGCCAAAATACATTCAAACCCGTCGGATTACCAAAATTATCTTGTACAGCCATGTGACAAATCGTTATTCTTAATGCCTACTAATTGTACTGAAATTATGAATATTATTCAATCCTTGAAGAACAGTTATTCAAGTAGCCATGACGAGATGAGTACGCATTTTCTAAAACAAATCGCAGGAAGCATCATCCCACCACTAGTATACATTTGTAATCTATCTCTTTATACAGGCACTTTTCCAGATGTGTTAAAAATAGCCAAAGTAATTCCAATATACAAAAAAGATGATTCTTCACTTGTCTCAAATTATAGACCTGTGTCTATACTCCCAAGCATTTCCAAAATCTTGGAAAGGCTTGTCTATAATAGACTATATAATTTTCTTACCAGAAACAATTTGTTGTACTCGCATCAATATGGTTTCAGAAAATCTCACTCAACAGAATTAGCACTCTTGGAATTATGTGATAAAGTGTCAAATGCCTTAGCTGAACGTAAACATGTCATTGGTGTATTCATGGACCTCAGCAAGGCTTTTGACACCCTTGACCATTCAATACTTCTACGTAAATTGGATCACTATGGTGTAAGAGGTGTGGCAATGCAATGGTTTAAGAACTATTTAGCAAATAGAAAACAATATGTGTATCATGACTCAACCGAATCAGAATCATTATCCTTAGAATGCGGCGTCCCACAAGGATCAATCCTTGGTCCGCTGTTGTATTTGATATACGTCAATGATATCCCTAACTCTTCTTATGCACTACAATATATATTATTTGCTGATGATACCAATGTATTTTGTTCTCACTCTAATTTACAAAATCTTTTGGAAATAATTAATAACGAACTACCAAAATTGTCAAAATGGTTTAAATCAAATAAACTTTCGCTTAATTTGAAGAAAACTAACTTTATGTATTTTCGGAATAGAAATAGCAATAACAATTTAGCAAACCTTGAAATACTGCTCAATGGCGAATCATTGCAAAGAGTTGAGAGTACAAAATTTCTGGGTGTCTTTATAAATGAAAATTTGAGATGGAATTACCACGTGAAACACATATCTCATAAGATTTCACGCAATGTTGGCATACTTTTTAAACTGAAATATTATGTTCCATTGAAAATTTTGTTTATGCTGTATAACTCGTTAATATTACCATATATCTCATACTGTAATATCATATGGGCAAACTCGAAAAATAATATTGAAATTATTCTACTGCTGCAAAAGAAAGCTGTTCGTTTGTGTACCAATTCTTCGTTCCGCGATCATACTACCCTTTTGTTCTCGACACTTAAAACTCTGAAAGTTGATGATATAAATATTCTACAAACTGGGGTTTTCATGTTCCAGCTAACAAACGGGCAGCTACCCCCATATTTCCCTCCACTGTTTAGTCTAAATAGAGACATCCACTCTTATCCCACAAGACAAACTGAACATTTCCATCTAAGAAACCCTAAAACTGCATTAGCCTTGAAATCTATCAGACATAATGGTCCAGATATTTGGAACTCATTTCCTCCTGAAATCAGAAATCTGAAGTCATTAAATGCATTTAAAACAGCTGTCAGATCCATGTTGTTATGTAAATACTGCAACTGAGACTCCTTCCTTCATCTATTTGTTCATTCAATTATTATGGTCCATGACCTAGCACTCTAATCTTTTGTGTTAATAAACTTGTAAACAAGGTGTATTATCATAGCGTATAGGCTACCAGCCCCTCCCCGTCTTTCTTTTTCTCTCTTCTCCCTTTCTCTTTCTTTGCAAGTCACTCCCCATATTTGGGGGTTTAAATTCTTCCCTTTTAATTTATTTGTATTACATGTATTTTACAACCGAGGGCTGCAAGCATTTCAAGCTCTATTGCTTAAGCAGTAGCCCTTCTATATCTCATTTTGTATTATGTTAGTCTCATGGTTTTTTTTTGTTTACTCATGTATGATGTTATTATATGTTGTATTGATTCATCTGAATGGAATGTAATGTGATATAGAAACCAATAAATTCAATTCAATTCAATTCAATTCAAAAAATACACAATGGATGCTATTTTCTAAAATCTTTCCTCTTTTCTTTCAACAGATATGGATTTCTACTTCAGCTCTACTGTGAAATAGCCCCCTGCTTTGATCAACATGTATCTCTTCTGGGTCCGCTCGCTATTCAAAAGGACAGCTATTCATAGAAAACCACTATATTCATTTAACAGACGTTATGAATAGCAGTTCTTATGAATAGTTATGAATAATGGTAATTTGTCTATTTAGAAGGACCGCTATTCATTTAGTCACGCATTATGAATAAGCGTTCCTTATGAATAGCGAAGTTACCCCATATCTTCATATTAAAATCATATCTTGATTCAAGTATAATATGCATGTTGAGGTGTCGTGGTTTAGTGTATACGTCACTAGACTGTGGATCATATGGTTCACGGTTCGAATCCTGCCGCAGCGCTAATGGCAAAACAGTCATCTACATTTGTCACTCTCCACCCAGGTGAAGTAAATGGGTACCGGTTGGGAGAAATTGCTTAAATGCCTTAGCGCCTTTCATGGCGGCTCGGCTAAAGCTGCGGTATTTAAAGGGCAGAGAGTATATTTGTATAGTAGTTGCGCTATATAAATGGACATACATGTATATTATTATAATTAGAATGACTGAACAGGAGTTTAAAGTTCTTCAATTATATCTTGAGCATTTTACCCACCCCCTCCCCATTTCAAATGTTGTAGTCACATGCAGCCATTTTGTTATAGTAGCTCGTTATTGTGAGGAGGTCTTCCTCTTCTGTGTGGCCTATATAGTGAGATTACAGGCCCCTAAATGATATTAAGATAAGCACTGCCAGGGCCACTCCTTTATTAAATCTGCCCGGAGTGTATCACAAACTAATAATAATCTTATCTGATTCTATGAATTTATAAATTATTAAGTAAATTATTATTTTATTCATTATCTACTGAGAAAATCCATACTATTCAACACTTCATTTGACTTGAAACTATCTAATTAGATCTCCATGTGTGTTCCTCCTGCCCCTTTTTTATAGTTAGATTTATAATAATAGTAACATGCAATATACATGTACCAACCTAAAAGGAGATGGATCATTTAAAGAGTTCTTACAACTGTCAAAATTATCTTTGTTTTTTAGGAGTAAAATTGTTGTCATTGGTGTGTGTTGAACAGAAATTAGATGGTCATTTATTTCTTATGTCATTTCTTCTTTGTAGGGGTGTAGTGGGTAAATAATCTTTAAATTGTAATTCAAATAATTTACTTCTTGGAAAGGGATTGAAATTAATAACGTATGATTCATTTAGATTGAAATTCTTTTTTTTTTTGAAATACATGTACATGTACATAATTTGTACAGAATATTATTTGACCTTGACAAGTCGGCTGTGATGGAACTATATTGTATTGTATTGTAGTATATGAAAAAAGTGTATGACTGCAGATGAATTATATAAATTATGTTGGATTTTTTAAAGGAGAAGAAGTAAACGTGTATTTAAGAAGTAAGACAATGTCTAAACTTCTCTGAAAACTGTCCTCATTTCTGCATGCAAGAAAATATTCATTAAAAAATATAAACGTATTTCTGAATCGACGTGTATAAACTATTGTACCTTAAATCTTGATTGTGAGAAAGATATACATGTAATTGAAAATTATTCTGTGAACATGATAAAGGTCCTTTCACATTATATCAATGAAATGAACCATATAGGGGAGGGGTGAATGAACCAGGACGTGTGATCAAGGTGTATGTATGAGATAGAGAGGGAAGACAAAAAAGATGAGAAAAGGCGAAACTGAGAAGATATGGTGAAGAGGAAAGAGAGAAGGGGCGGATCCAAGGGGCACTTCCGGCCCTGCCCCCCCCCCCCCCCTTGGAAGAAAAGTATGCATTTTGTGCTCCCTTTTAGAATGAAGACCTTTTTTCTTTTTTTTTTTTTTTTTTGCTTGTAAGCAAATTATGGAGGGGAAACTGGACCCCCATAACGCCCCCCCCCCCCCCACTGAGCAAATTTTGAAGGTCTGGCGAAATTTTGTTGTTGTTGACAAACGCCCCCCCCCCCCCCCCCCCCCCCCCCCCCAGAGCGACTTTTCGAGAAGCTGGCGAGACCAACAAAATACGGGTCTACCTTGACAAACCTTCATTTGTGTGCCCCCTCTTATACTCAATCCTGGATCCGCCCCGTGGTTGAGGTCTGAATAGAAGTCGTGGCGATGTCCAATTAAATTTAGCTTAACCCCTCCTCTAAAAATAATAATGAAATAGGTTAATAAATGAATATATACATACAAATACACACCTAATATTAATAATATTGATTATTAATTAATTAAAAAAAACCTAAATATTTCAATAAATGAATAAAAAATAATACAAAAAATAAATCATGAATAACCAAAAATTAATGAATAGAAAAACTTTTTAATAAAAGATAATATGAATTGAATTAATTCATGTCGAAATTTCCAATTTCCAATTAAATTCCCTGCAGCAAGAATCACTGGTTTGCTTAAACATTGTTGTTGTTGCTGGTATTTTTTATGGATGTGTTTAGCCGTTATCATAAATTATGAAATATTCATACCCTGACAGCACAGCTACGTCCTCGGGCACGTCCAGGGCAGCGAGATGGTATGACGCTCGGTACCTTTCCCTCGCCTTGCCCAGCCGCCTACGTTGACGCTAGCTAGACTGTATACCGTTAACAAGCTCAGCAGACGACGCATTCATTCATACCGCATTTTGATGGATCAGCGAATGGATTTTATTTAATTTCAGCAGTACGCCCGCAGCGGGAGAGAGGTTACCCCTATCCCGAAATGCATTGCGAGTGGTCACAAAATCAGCTTGCCGAAAACGTCATGAATTTAGCACACTGGTACAGTCACTGATCACAAAGGTGCCGATTTACGATAAGATTATAGATTATAGAAATAAAATTTACACGGTATCATGAATGGAATAATGTTTCAAATAATGTATTCTTGCATTACATATTTTTTTTGAAATCTGCATCTATTCGTAGTATCTCCTTTTGTCTTCATGTCGCTATCAATTCGTCATTGTATTACTTCGATTTATGGTTTTGTTGGCATGCCTACCAAAATGTGCGCGCACTTCAACTGCTTGCGCGTAAGAAGTGAACCTTCCTCATAGCAAGCACTGATCTCTATGTAAAAATCTGGATAGAGCATTGGTCCATACGCACTGTGCAAACATCTGAAGCCACAGTGCGGCCATTTAAACCACTCCCAATACAATGCGCACGCTGCGCATCACTGCACAGCCATTGAACCAGCTTCGACGTGATTGGCCTTTCCAATCTCCAGCTATAGAAATGGGAGTGGTAGCATGGCGGCCTAGCGGCTTCACCTCAACAAGCCAATGCTCTATCCAGATTTTTACATAGAGATCAGTGATAGCAAGACTGCAAAGTGTTGCCGCCCTCTACGTTCGTTGGTCTATTATTGATTCTAAAGTTGATTTCGCATCATTTTGACGTTTTAAGACACTGCACTGTGCTGCGTCAAAGCTGTTATGTAGGAACAAGCCTACTTCATACATCAATTATTACTCTATCGCACTTCAAGACTCTTCCTCAGCCCACATGTATAGTTGTACTTGTTCCTCTCTAGTTTATTTTTATTTCTACCCACTTTTTTGTGTCCGGTATATCTCCAAAACTGCTCTGTCAAATTTATTCAAATTTGGTACAGTGGCAGATAAATTATGGTTATTGTCTCAGCACAGAAATTTTTTCAACATAGTGAATGCATTGTGGCGTCATCTAGGCGCCATTTTGTAAAATTCCGACATATGCTATATCTCTGCAATGGAAAGTCATAACATAACCATATTTGGCATGATGCAAGCTAATTAAAAATAAAATTAATTGAACATAGGGTGCGTGGGCGTACGCGCGCGCCGGTGAATTTGCGCGCGCGCAAAATCTGAAAATGCTCAAAATGGTCTATAATCAATTTTGGGCATGTTTCATTTTAAACATTTCAACATTTTCCGCATTGTGACGTCATCTAGGCGCCATTTTGTAAAATGTTGACATATGCTATATCTCTGAAATACAAAGTCGTAACATTACCATATTTGGCATGATACAAGTAAAATAAAGAAGAAAAATTTATTGGACATAGGGTGCCCGCGCCTATGCGTGCGTCGGTAAAGTTGCGTGCACCCAAAATTTCAGGCCATTTTAAACATTTCAAAATTTTCCGCGCGTGCGCGGATGCGCGCGCGTCGATGGCCTTAAGTTCCTTATACAGCACGAAAATGACTTATCTTGGACTGTTTTAGCATTTTAATTGATCCTACATAATTTCTAGAATATTTTCCTCAAACACACGCGCACACGCGCGCAAAGGTAAAAATGCATTTGATTGACTGGAATAGACTTTGCATGTGTTATAGTTCATCGTTGAATATTGACAATAGGTGCGTGCATTATTTAGTATGCGCGCTCACATCAATATGCGCATGTACGCGCATTACGCGCATACACGCAAACACGTAAAAAATTATGGTGTATAATTGATTCTAAAGTTGATTTCACATCATTTTGACATTTTAAAGCACGTACTGCACTGTGCACGCGTCAAAGCTGTTATGTAGGAACATGCCACTTCATACATCAATATTATAACTCCATCGCATTTCAAGACTTCCCAGCCCACCTGTATAGTTGTACTTGTTCAACTCTAGTTTTCAATTATTTTTGTATCCTTTACAAGGGACGTACAGCTGATTATGCATGTTATGTTTTCATAGCCTTAATATCTCTGTGTACTAAAGCACAGAAACATGGCAAGATCAAATCTCTCCCTTTAGCTCTCTGCATGCATATACTACTCGAACATATTTATATGCATATTATTTAGTCTTCATCAAGATGAAATTGTATTTTCTTCAGAACTCATGCAAGATTTGGATAAATAACACATACTCACATGTTGTAAATACTACTTGGTAAAAAAAACTAACACTTTACCCGACGTTTTTTTATTCACTTGATTATCTGTGACAAATATACGGTACGGTGATAAATCATAAACACAGCTAGCGCCCGTGGATGTCCATGTGTGTGTACATAAATCCAGGTGCCTGAAGAAGTTCCGAAAATTTGGAAAATAAACTTCAATTGGCGAAAAATGCATTACAACCTCGTTATTCATCTATTACTATGCAAATAAGTGGACTTTTGAACGTTGTTTGAATCAAGATGAAACAATTAAACGATTATCATGGCGTCGCGTTTAAATCCCAACTCTCAGTTCATCATAGTCAAACCAATTTTTCGACCTGTCCCCGGGCGTTCGCTAAGTTTAATGACAGCAAGAAAGACATTTTCTGAACAATAATATTAACATTGCGTTTCCAAGGTAATGAAAAATATAGCTTAAAGGTTACCATACACACTCCCGTGGAAATGCTTAAAGTAGCTATCCAAAGAAAATCACAGATATGGCAATTAATATATTACTAGAAACTGGGAAGCTTACAGATGGCAATCGTATAAGTTTTATGTCAACTGCGTATCTGATGATTATAAAAACAACATAAATAAAAGCTCTTCTCAGCATCTGGAATATCCGAGAATTCGCCAGAAATATAACGATGTTTTGATGTCGTCACACTAGGGACCAATCCTGCTTAAGCAGACGACGTCCTATAATGAATGAACGTAATTGCAATGCAATTATTTATCAAATTATAAAGAGTTTTGTATATTTAAACATGACCTTATTTCACACCATTCTAAAAGGGAAAGTGAAACTGATTCTGATAACTAAAACCGTTTGATTGTAAATACACAGGAGAAGGGTCAATGATCAATGAAATAAACCCCACTTTCAAATTGAAAAGCCCTCCGAATAATAGCACGGATGGTATTCGTTCCCTCTTGAAACGCCGAACATGCCCCGGTGCAAGCAGCTGAAAATACAATGGCGTCTTATTTTGTTTACAAGTGACTGATTCCTTTATTTTTTTAACGCTGCATTTTTTCATCAAAATAATACCATACACGAAGTTAAGAGTGAGGCAACAGACTAACATTAAGACTGACGCCAGTCAAGTAAGAGAAATAAGTGAAGAGGAGATGACAAAGCAGGCACTGAAAAATGTGTAAGATGTTATGGGACATCGTCTGCTTAGACAGGACTGGTCCCTGGTGTGTCGTCACACATCTCAGCAGCGTTTGAGGAGCTCTTCAGCTGCTATATCGGGGGCTGTATTTTACCGTTTTATAATTGATAATAATCATTACTTCAAATGTTTCCAAGCGTTGAATTTGGATAACCTTGTTTAAAGGAGAATTACGCTCAAAAATAAAGACGATAGTGTTCAAAGGTGTTATTTATTCCTACTTGTTAGACTATATGGCTTCGCGTCAAAATATACGAGATCGATACGAATCAATTTTTTCTGAGCAAAATTTACCATCTGCTAGCAATATGTATCGTCTGCTAGCAGCACATGGGGGCTGCCATTTTGTTTATGTGTACAAGAAGATTTTCTTAATCCAAATGCTCAATTGCCTTTTTCAAAATTAAAAACCCATTTGAGATTAAAAATATATATTTCTGTTGAAAATCGATATTCGCTTAATAGAAATCTATTTTCTCGATACTGGACGTATGGGACGGAGCAAATTAATTCAAATTTTATGGATGCTTCTTCCCTGAGCATCTATAGCGGCAAACTATGCATTCACCTGCTTTCGGATAATGGACTTGAAAAGTCAGAATGCATGCTGCATATATTATGTTCTGCTCTGTTTGGCAAACCCAAGAAAATAGATTTTTTTAAAGCAAAACCAGACAATTTAAAAGTATCATTATAAAGATTTAATTTTTATAATACATGTAAACACCCACTTTATATTTTCCGTCACATATGGGATTTTAGGTAATGAAGAAAATCAATTTAGGATTTGGATTCAAAATATCTTCCTGACTGGAACATTTCTCAATGGTTCATGTACAACTCCAAATCAGCAAGAAAATGGCAGCCCCCATGTAAATGAGTAGGAGACGATACCGGGTGTTGGAATATCTTTATTTATACCCTTTTCTGATATCTTATTAGAAAATGATTTAGGCCAATAAGTAGGAATATATTACACCTTCCAATATAAGTAAATTTGTAATCAGGGCTTAATTCTCCTTTAATTTATGCCATCTATGCAATAATAAGTATTAAACCAATATTTATTTTGATGGAATTTTCTCGTATTGTGATCTTTATAGCTCAGAGACATAAGGTGCAGAAGAATACATTTTAAAAAAGAATACATCATAATTTTATGCAGAGGTCGCAAATAAATCTCGCCGAAACAAAATAAAATTATATATGCCAGACCCAAGCATTTCTAAATTTCGTTAGATGTGGCTATCCTCTCTCTAATTCTCTTACTTCTCCTCTCTCGTCCCCATCTACACTTACGTTTGTTCTATCCCCTTCTGTTTCCCTACCCCTCTATGGATATATAAATGGTTTCTTTTATTTCTTCATCTTGATTCTAACAAATGTATTGTGCGTGTGTTTATTATACTCATAAACTATATCATAATCAAAAGAAACGCCCACAATATAGAAAGAAATCTATAATGCACTTTTAGAAAGTAAAGATAATGAACGGGAAAAAAATAATAGCTCGAAATAGGTTAAGTCTACATATAAAAATGGAATTGTTTTGAATGTTGGACGGAAGGATTACCTATACGATAATATTACAAAGTACAGCTTAAAAGAATTATATTCATTGATACAATTGCCCTACTTTAATTCTGCACCTACAAGGTGTTAATCAATACCTCATTCAGTTAATAATTACTATGGTTGTTTATTTATGGATGGCATGTTATGAAATTACTAGTATATCATTTGTCTTTATTGCATGTTGAATTATATTGTGTAATTAAGGATTAATTAGTAATATTCATTTTGAAGAACTGAATCAAGGAATAATAATATTAGTAACAACAATAATAATAATAACGTTTTATTTACCCAGGATAGCCACTTCAGTTATGAAACTGTTCTTCCAGCGGGCCCTGCATAACATAATATGTTATCATTACCCTTCTTCCATTCTGATATGCCGAGCGCCTGGGCTAGGAGGCAGGAGGGTCCCATTTTTGAAGTCTTTGGTATGACTCGGTCGGGGTTCGAACCCACGACCTCCCATTCAGGAGGCGGGCGCTCTAACCAACTGAGCCAACAGTTACAAGAACAATTATCAGAATAACAATTACTAAAGGAAAAAAGTATGTTGTGTGTGTGAGTGTGTGTGTGGGTGTGTGTCATAGAAATAGATTGAGGGAGATAGAGAGAGAAAAAGAAGCATGTCGTTGTACTTACATAAGTGCGGTGAACCATTAAGATTATCAATGACAGCTGAAGTATGTTAGAGTTCTTGAAATGCTTGAAGAAAGAGCAAATTTTCTTGCAGAGTTAATTAGTCTTGAGATTTTTAATTTCTTATGAGCTTGTAAATAACATTTCATGATTTTTTAGCAAATCATGCAATGAACATATACACGGAATTTTTTATCTTTTGTTTCAATAGAACATACCGCGGCAGATGAAAATTGCCGTAAACATCTATGAACTAATTTGAATTTGAAACTAATTTCTAAAAAATAAATATTTCCCATTGTAAATTTTTCCTTGGATACATCGTAATCCAAAATTATCTGGCTATTGATTTCGATTCACAGCGCC
Source organism: Heliocidaris erythrogramma (assembly GCA_025617745.1). Lineage (NCBI taxonomy): Eukaryota > Metazoa > Echinodermata > Echinoidea > Camarodonta > Echinometridae > Heliocidaris > Heliocidaris erythrogramma. The sequence goes on along the minus strand of CM046870.1, from coordinate 13,125,252 downwards.
CACCCCGCCCCCATAAAAGAAATGTTTACCCTTTTCACAGAAAAAAAACACACAAAACGAAATATACTGTATGTGAAATTGGAAATCTTTTCTTTTATATATATATACAGCCATGGAAAAAAATTATTAGACCAAGAATGGTTACCGATAGTGTTATTTTTATGGTAAGAAGGAAATAAAATATCATAAAAGCAAGGTATAATTGCTGGAATTTGGTATTCATTCAATGAAATACAAAGACAAATCATTTTTATAATTTTGTTTGCATATTAAAGTACCCTTATTACAGAAGCTGGGTCTAATAATAATATTTTCCAGGGCTGTATATATCGATGTCTAGAGACTCGTTGTAATCATCAACCCATAGCCTACTGGAAACAGATGTAACCTGTATTAAGCCTACGGGAATGAGAGAATTCAGCAGTCAACGGGTTAAAATGATGAAAAGAGGACCAGAGCAAAAGCTCAAGAATCAGATGACCAGGGTTGCTGACAAACGCCAAAATAGTATCGAAAGTCACAAACAGAACAAACGAACAAGCAGAAATCAAAACATTACAAAAAAGAAAATCCTATAATCGTCAGACCCAGCTTTGGAAAACCAAGCACAATATACTCCGAAAACGGCGTATAACCCACGATGAATGAAGAGCCTTATCGTTCAGTGCGTTGCAGTTGGTACAAAAGGCATGGGGGGGGGGGATCCTGCAAAGTCAACCTTCTCTTGATATAATTATTTCCAAATAATGCTGCCGATATGTTAATGTAGTAAAGTAAAGTAAAAAAGTATTAAGGCAAAGTGTTTTGATAAATATACATTTTTTGTTTATAACTGAACAAAGGACGCCTTTAGAGAATAAGCTTTATTGTGCACATTGCTCGTGTAAAACTGATGAACAAATCTGATAGCAATACATATCTATTTATTTGTGAAATAATTATGTACTCTCGATTAATATTCATATAAGATAGATCTCAAGGAATCTTGAAATTCTGCATATAAACGTTTTACATAAAAACTTGAAAATATAGTTTCATTCAATCACAAAAGGTCAAGTAATTCCATAACACTACAGCCGACTTTAGTAGATGTGAAGAGATGCGTAAGATTAGGTATAAAACAAGGTCGTGAAATGCTTTACAAAGGCATCCCAAAATATCCGAACATAATGAGATACATATATAATGTTAATATTTTGTATGAAATAACAAGTTGCATGAGGTCGCGTAATGATTTCCAAGACCACATGGAGAGTATACGTAGTAATTCATAATCATCGAGATAATGAAGTACCGAATCATCTTGCGCACATTATCATCAAAACCACTTTCCTGCAAGGAAAATGATTGCTCCGACGATTCCCGTTTTCTAAAGGCTTTAAGGGTCATTCAAAAATATACAGACACTTTAAACATAGATTAGTCCGATGAAGTACCAATAAGCAATAATTCAAAGCCATGTCTATTGTGTGCTTTGATCTTGCCTCGATTCCGCAACACTAATCATACTAATTGTAACACGAGTATGCACTTACGTTTTTATTACTTGCTTTTAACACTTATATGTACTCTTTCGTTTGGACTGCAAGTTCTAAAAAACTTTTTATCCGTTTGTTTTTTGGTTTATTTGTATTCATCATTACATACATTACAATACAAAGTAATAAAAAAATGAATTTAGTAATGTGTGACTCATGTCTTTACTAAAACTATCACGTGATATACACAACCTTATCTTGATGGGCTTGTAATATTTTGAAGAAAACTTAATATTTAGGAAAGAAATCATGTGTAATTAAAAATAAGTTCACTCAGTTTTACATAATAGGGAAAAGAATTAAAGGAAAGTAGAAATTATTGAGAGTAAAGAGGGGAACATTTCTTCTTCTTGTTCTTTTTTTTTTTTTGGGGGGGGGTTGGGGTTGGGGCGTATTCCTATTTCAAATCGCAGTTGCGTAATTGGGGAGATATATTTGGGAGATGTTTAAATTGCAGGAGGTGTGTCCAGACAGCGATTTCTAGCGAAACATATTGATGAAAATTGAAAACACTCTCCAGCCAGGTGCAGTAAATGGGTACCTGGTAGGAATTTATTCCTTCAATGCTTTCAGTGCCTCAGGGCAGCTCGGCTAAAGCCAAGGTAATAGTAGTACTTTGTAGGCGCCTTGAGCATCAACTGGGATGGATACGTGTGCAGTATAAATGTAGCTATTATTATTATTATAACAAACTCGATGAAAACGAATCCAAATGACCGATGAGAAAATTACGATTTTTTAAAATCTAAGATCACTGTATAGGAACTTAGTTTGGCGAACTGGTATAATGTCACTGTGATCTTATAATAATAATAATAGTATTAATAATACATAAGATTTCTATAGCGCCATTATCCATTTTGATTAAATGCTGAAGGCGCTTTACAACATAAAGAAAAACAGACATAACAAGAGAATGAATAACAAGGGGAAAAAAATATATGTCTTCAAAACGCAAGATTGAACGAATGGGATTTTAGGTTGCCCTTAAAGGAGTTGGAGTTCTGCAATTTGCTCTTATACGCAAGATTTTTATTTTTTATTTTTGTTCACTATGTTGCAGGATGTCAAGTTTATTCGAAGATACACATTTAAAAAAAAATTAGTCCACATTTTTTTAGAAAATGGAAATGATATCGGTACAGTAAAACAAGCGTTGTCTCCAATGACGTAACAATCGAATTGCCATTTTCCAATTTGAGATTCACTTACTGTGTGATCACAGCTTTCAAGCATCCATAACCTCCTTAATTCATTTGTCACCAATATCTCTGATTTTTGCTGCTTCTATTAGTCCTTACAACTGTAGAGGACGCACTTTTATTTTCGATGTGAAATCACTATGATCATGTTGATATATATCATAGTTCTATGTTAGAAAGTACATAGCCCAAACCAAGTATATGGGAGGACAATATAAGGATTTAAATATCAAATTAAGTACTGGCCGTGCTAGTACGTTGGGAAAGAAATTGTCTACAGGTTTGTAAGAAAATTAAGGTAGATTATGTAGTACATAAAAGTTGTACTGAACTTGTCTTCAGCTGGTCTAGTTAGCTGTTCAAAAGACATTCATCTCTACTGCTTTATGTTATCAGTCCAGGGCCCCGTTTTATAATAATAATAATAATAATAATAATAATAATAATAATAATAATAATAATAATAATAATAATAATAATAATAATAATAATAATAATAATAATAATAATAATAATAATAATAATAATAATAATAATAATAATAATAATAATATGTCTTGTTTACCTCATCAGTACTAAATACTGTTCTCCCTGAGGGCCTTGCATATGATTATTTATATTTTATAAAGAGTTGCGATTGATCTGAATCCATTCAATTGCAATCAATTGCAAATCATATCTCCTAATTACACACTTGCGTACCAAGTTGCGATCGATTCAGATCATTCACAACTCTTTATAAGACGGGGCCCAGATCTTAGTCGGTCTGCCCCTTTTTCTTCTACCATTAGTTCCTCCTTGCAAGATGGTGTTTGCCAAGATTTTCTTCCATCTAGTTACATGACTAAGGAGGTACTAGGCCTAGTATCACTTTGACCAAACAGTTCTAAGCACCTACCCCATCGACAATCATCCCCCATATAAGCACCCATAGGATAACCGCCCTCTAGGACAACTATCCCAAGGACAACTATCCCCTAGGGCAACCACCTTCTAGGACGACTACCCCCGGGACAATTACCCACTAGGATGATTACCCCCCCCCCCCCCCTCCCACCTAATTACCCCCTGGGACAACCACCCTCTACTTCATAGTTTTGATGAGGTCATCTTGTTCCCCTATGTATAACTCTCCATTAACTCTTTCACTTCCTGTTTGGACGTATGTACAGTGTAGTGGATGTAAAGTAGCCTTTTCATACAATTCATCTCAAAAGCATTGATTCGTTTTTTGCCATCTCTGCATTAAGTGTCCACGTTTCACATCCGTACAAAAAAGATTGATGATACCAGTACAGACTCAACCTAATACTAAATGATATCTTCTTATGATTCCAGATTGGCTTCAGACTTGCTAGTGCAGATGTTGCTGCTGCAACACTGATCTTGATTTCCTGAGCAGAATTCGCATCATCCGTGACCAAGATGGTGACAGTTGCCCCTAGATAATTAAAATGATCAACGTTTTAGAGTTGTTCTCCTCCAAACTCCACTGTAACATTCTCAATGGAACTCATCTTTTTCCAGTGCTGATTTCCATGCCATACTGTCTTGCGCTTTCCTGCTGTTGTTTGTTAAGAAAATGAGTTCATCTGATGTACCAGCGATCGGGTTAATGTGAATGTCAATGAGATCAAGAGGTGGAGGCTAAAGCAATGTCCCTGTTGTGACAGAAATTAGGATAGTAGGATAGCGAGAGTCAGGAGAGAGAATCGGAAAGAGAGAGGGAGAGAGAGAGAGAGAGAGAGGGGGTGGGGTTGAAAGGGAGAGAGAGCGAGGGGAGAGAGGGTGAGGAGGGAGAAGGAGAAGGTTGGGGAGAAAGGGAGGGAGAGAAAGAGAGACAGACAGAGAGAGAGAGAGAGAGACAGACAGACAGAGAGAGACAGAGACAGACAGACAGAGAGAGATGCGTCTCAGACATAGGGAGTTAGAAGTTAAAATAAATTCAGAGGAAGAGAGAGAGAAATAAAGAGATGAAGAGAAACTGCAGGAAGAGCAAGGCGTGCCACAGATAGAGAGAGGAGGGGGGGGGGGGTGGGGGAGAGAGAGAACGCTTCGGTCAAGACCGTAGACATTGAACTTCGAGTGTCGGTTGGCGTATTCATAATGTTATTCCCATGCAGGGGCGTCGCTAGATTTATAATGGCGGGGGGGGGGGGGGGGGCGGGGATGTGACACCAAAATTTGCCGACGAAAATGCTGCACCCTAATCTACCCCCCCCCCCCCCCCACAAACAATAAAAGAAAATCGCAGATGTAGAGATCGTGATCATACGGGCCCATTTCGCAAGAGGGAGCTGACGCTTTTCACCATCTTTTATCATTCTTATATTCTTCTTCCGCATGACTATACCATTTCATTATAGGCGTAAGGGCACAAGGGTTGACGACTTTTGCCCGAATAGGAACTTTGCAGTGTTTCCATTTTCCCTTCTTTTGCTTTCCTTCCCTTTTCCTTTGCTCAGTCCCTTTTCTTCATTTCTTCATTTTTCTTCTCCTTTCTCTTTCCTCTTCCCTCTCCCTTCCCTCTCTCTTCCCTCTCCTTTTTTTTGCCGACAGAGGAGGTGCATTTACCGACAACAATTTTGAGAGGGGGGGTTGGGGGGTTGACACCCCTATACCCCCGTCTAGCGACGCAGCTGCTCCCATGTTATTCCCAAATCGATCTTCTGAACTTGATTTATCTACCACATAATTATATCGCAAGGCTGTGTAGCAGAAACATTTGAATCTTCTGAGATGGCGGTGACAAAACAATCTAGCTCGCAAGCCTTCGCCATTCTCTTTCTTGGCTTGCTGCATCAGGTGATTGCAGGTACACTGGGAGGGGGAGACCACATGACTCCAACATTGGAAGCGGCGAGACAATTTCTTGAGGACTTCAACACGCAAGCGCCAACAATATACGGGGCTAGTGGCCGCGCTTCGTGGGCTTACCAGCGGAATCTAACGGCGGAAAACTCTCGGATTAGCGTGAGTCAAGCAATATCTTATTTGACACATGCCCAACGACAAACGCTCCGCGATGCACTTTCGACCGTGGACCTACAGTTGTCCTCAAAATTATTCATACCCGTTGGAAAATTGGAGATTTTGCATTTTTCGCAAAAATGAAAGGGGAACTGGATTTACTTGCACATCACTTGAATACATTTAGTTAATATCATCTACAAATGAATGCCGTTTCTGGTTACAACTCATTTGCATAACAATAGAAAAAATTGAGTTATCCAAATTTTGTGATGTTCAAAATTATTCATACCCTTAGTGATTTATATCCTTTGTCGATCAACGTGAATCAAATCCTATGTGATTAAACCTTGTAACCTTTCAGTACACTGTCACAATGCTTCTGGAGGTCTCTACTGAGATTGCAGGCCAATACCTGGTATTGTCCAGAGATGCCTTCACCTGGTCTTCAAGGCATTCCTTGGATTTAAAGAAGATTTAATGTATACAAGGGGTGTAGTTATTGATTTTGTGGTTACGGGACTATGATATTAATATTTTCATTCAGTTTTTCATTTACGTTAATGAAAATTTTGCGCTTACGAGGAAGTAAAACACTCTTCCTGGAGAGACCTTCCCTAGAGCCCTTCCCTGTTGCACTGTCTTAGATGGGGTTCGCCCTCATTATTTGGTTCCATTCTCAATTAGAGTGCTCAGGAAGGCCATGTTAGTGATGTTTAAGTCACTTCATGACCCTGATGCCAGGTCACCATTGATTACAGTATGTATCCTGTTAGCACCTTACACATCCCAAATTGACTTTTTATTGTGCCAATTTTCATATTTGTGATACTATCCTTGATATGGTGGGTACAAGCCTTGATATCACTGGGCACTAAATTTATACCATATGCCCTCAATGGTACCAGCTGCAGAGCAAAAATGATACCATTTAGACGGCACACAGGAAAATAAAGACAGTATTTAAACTTCACCAGACTACCAACTTGTGAAGGACCTTAAAGCAGGTGTCCATATCCAAGTGTGTCAGTTTGTGTAACTGAACAAACTGCTTAAAATGTCACCGACTAACATTTAGACCTCTACCATGGCCTTCCTAAACATTCTTAATGAGAATGGAGCAAAAGTATGAGGGAAAACTTACTCTCAGACAGTGCAACAGAGAAGGGCTCCAGGGAAGGTCTCTCCAGGAAGAGTGTTTTACTTTGTCTTCAGAGTAAAATTTTCATCAAATTAGCAGAATACTGAATGAAAGCAGTATCATGGTCTTGGAACCACTAAGTCAATAACTACACCCCTTGTATACATTAAATCTCCTTTTTAATCAAAGGAATGCTTTGAAGACCAGGTGAAGGCATCTCTGGACAACATCCTCAAGGAAATTAAGCCATTGGATACCAGGTATTGGCCTGCAATCTCAGTAGAGACCTCCAGGAGCATTGTGACAGTGTGCTGAAAGGTTACATGGTTTAATCACATATGATTTGATTCACGTTGATCGACAAAGGCAATAAATCACCAATAAAGGGTATGAATAATTTTGAACATCACAAAATTTGGATAACTCACTTTTCTATTGTTATACAAATGAGTTGAAACCAGAAACGGCATTCATTTGTAGATGACAACTAAATGTATTCAAGTGATGTGCAAGTAAATCCAGTTCCCCTTTCGTTTTTGCGAAAAATGCAAAAATCTCCAATTTTCCAAGGAGTATGAATAATTTTGAGGACAACTGTAACTCTTTACCTAACCTTACCCCTCAACCTAACAATCATAAGACTATCCCGAACATTATACAGTACATGTATCTTTGACGAAATAAATCCCTGAGCAATCGTCGTCGGAGCATTTGTCTGAGTACCCAAGTAATATCGGTATACTTTTTCATCTTATTTCACCAAGAAGGAACGCTTTCCATGCATTTTCACACATTTTCGTTTTAAAAACGATTGTAGATAAATACATTGTACGTAACCAGAATGGAGACAATAACAGGCTATATATAGGCCTATTTGTTTTGTCGATCTTAAAAAAAACAAATTTCAAAATGCCATATCTTTCTTATTTTACATCCGATTTCAGTGAAATTTTTACTGTTATGCTTGTTTAATTTTACTCTGTTTATTCAAATCAACTTGATATTGAGGTGGACTTGGCCTTTAAGAACGTATGCGAATGCGTAGACGAATTCCATTGTGTCATGCAATGAGAGAAGTTTGGAATATGAAGAGAACTTAAAGCACTTAAAGATATCTTTGCAAACATAAACAGTTTGGAGAAATTCATGTTTATAATATCATTCTCTTAAAAGAGTTTGCCAATTTCTTTTCGATATACTATTGATCAACGTGGTAACCTTTAAATTATTTATTTTTAGCCATATCTATTTAGCGTATAAAACATGTATACAGTTCTTTTATTGGCTCTTTTTCTCATCACCTCACACTATACATGTACATAAGAAGAGCATGATATCTAATTAATCAATTATGAGTATTTTGTTTTTGTTTTTGTTTGTGTTTTGAATGCTTTACCCACGATATATTTTTTTTTATATGTTACTGTTATTGTTATCATTGTTCTGATCATTGATGTTATATTCGAACCAAATATTGATGGATATTTCACCTCAATTCAGTATTTATTTCCAATTCATTAAATATGGTGATAGTTTTTCAGCGGTAGTGTTGCATAATCGAAGCAATCTGAATCTTTGTAATGTCCGGAATGTAAGCGTACTACGTAATGATTTGAATTAAACTGAGAGGTTTATGCGTTCGCTTTCATAAAGATACTTCTTTTGCAGTATAATATTTTTTTTGTAAGTGGCAAGAATACGTGTTAGCCCAGATCAAATTAAATAAGACATATGAGACAAAATATAAGCATTATAAAGATTAAACAATATATAACTAGGTAATTTATATTTCAATCGATTTAAAATTCCACTAGAACGTGATATCTTGACACAGACCGAACTAATGTGATCATTCCAACATTATTTATTGTTTAAAAATGACAAAACTTTGCTGAATCATAAAATTACAAAGATATTGTGTCCATTTTAAGATATATAAGTCAGTATAATTGTATTGCACACATTAAAAAGAACACACTGAGTTTTACTAGTATTCAAGGAGTGTCTATTGCACAATAAATCAAACAGATATTTGGGCAAGATTCCTATTCAAATTTTCAATTAAAATGTTAAGATTATCATTAGAGGCAAGAAATGACGTATCGTCAGCATATCAGGATATATAATAAAATGAGGTTCACAACAAGAACAATGTTATTGATATGAATTCAGAATAATAGAGTTTCTAGTACTGAGCCTTGAGGGACACCCATATTTATTTTCCTGAAAGACGATGGATCAGGAGTTGGTCTAGCGGTAACGTCTGAGGGCGGCTCTCTGTATTCGCCTGCAAACTGACTCTGATCGGACCCAGGTTCGAATCTAAGTCACGTCTTTCTGATGGTGACGTTAAAGGAGAATTAAGCCCTGCTTACAGATTTACTTATATTGGAAGGTGTAATATATTCCTACTTATTGGCCTAAATCATTTTCTAATAAGATATCAGAAAAGGGTATTATAAGTAAAGATATTCCAACACCCGGTATCGTCTCCTACTCATTTACATGGGGGCTGCCATTTTCTTGCTGATTTGGAGTTGTAAATGAACCATTGAGAAATGTTCCAGTCAGAAAGATATTTTGAATCCAAATCCTAAATTTATTTTCTTCATTACCTAAAATCCCATATGTGACGGAAAAAAATATAAAGTGGGTGTTTACATGTATTATAAAAATTAAATCTTTATAATGATACTTTTAAATTGTCTGGTTTTGCTTAACAAAAATCTTTTTTCTTGGGTTTGCCAAACAGAGCAGAACATAATATATGCAGCATGCATTCTGACTTTTCAAGTCCATTATCCGAAAGCAGGTGAATGCATAGTTTGCCGCTATAGATGCTCAGGGAAGAAGCATCCGTAAAATTTGAATTAATTTGCTCCGTCCCATACGTCCAGTATCGAGAAAATAGATTTCTATTAAGCGAATATCGATTTTCAACAGAAATATATAAGGAAACCTTCAGTTTAAAAATAAATTGACATATCTATTCTATATTTTTCATCTCAAATGGGTTTTTAATTTTGAAGAAGGCAATTGAGCATTTGGATTAAGACAATCTTCTTGTACACATAAACAAAATGGCAGCCCCCATGTGCTGCTAGCAGACGATACATATTGCTAGCAGATGGTAAATTTTGCTCAGAAAAAATTGATTCTTATCGATCTCGTATATTTTGACGCGAAGCCATATAGTCTAACAAGTAGGAATAAATAACACCTTTGAACACTATCGTCTTTATTTTTGAGCGTAATTCTCCTTTAAAGGTCGGTCCCAGACGTACTCATATTTGAGTGATACACTTCTGTCAAAAATTCAATCACACACACAAACGCACACACACACACATTGATATTATTGTAAACAGTTAACTGTTCTCTGTGTAATAAATAAGTCTTAGATTTAAACCAATTAAAATTAAGACACGCCTCTAGCACCGTAATATTGCATTTTTTGTAATAAAACATGAGAAAGGGAGTCGAAAGCTTTAGAGAGATCCTTAAAACACCTTATGACTTCTTTACCTGCGTTTAGCTCTGTAATTATTCGATTGTGAATTTCAACAACTGCCATGTCTGTAGAGTAATTTTCGCGGAAACCGTATTGACTATCATATAACATACAGTACATTACTATAAAAACGTATATAGTCTATTGATATCGGGTGGTAGATTATTACATTAATATAGTAAACGAAGAAGCTTGACTGGGGAGGAATTGGAGTAATATGCCGAAAGATTTGTTTACAAATTAAAAATTCCTCCCCAGTCAAGCTTCTTCGTTTACTAACCATTGTCTACGGCGGACCGTTTGAATATTAATGAGTCAGAAAGAAGAGGATCTTGGGTATTTGATTCTAGTTCGTCGTGACTTGGCCGTGAACCAGAATAGCCTGGTGGTTAAGTCGCTGCCCGGCAAGCAGTAGATGACAGGTTCGAATCCCGCTGGTTCCAAATTTTTCTGACTTGTGTTTTTCATTACAGATCGAGCATACGATCTTTAACACTGGGAGTAATATGCCGAAAGATTTGTTTACATACTTTAATATAGAATATCCTGTTTAAAAACGGGAAGGACTTTGGCTTTTTTCATGTTTGATGGTACAAAACCGGTTGTAAGAGAGGAGTTAAAATGTGTAAAAGTGGTTTAAATATAAAGGGTAAAACATGTTTTACAACAGATGGATCAATATCATCAAATCCACTACTCTTACCCGTTCAAGCAATTTAACAATAAATAATATTTCCTCATATTATGTCAATGACGTTCAGTGAATATTTACTTACACATACCACGGCGCGCTTTCAAAATGCTTAACCATTTTCCCGTCTAATTCATACAGAATGTGATTCAAATGAAAATTTATCATCTTATTAGATGAGTAACTCGAATCCATAAATGAGGTTCTTTTAGACTTTCAGGATCAGATTAGATCAGATTAGCTTGATTCGTATTTTATGTCACATCTCTTTTTTTAGAAAAGTCAGTTTATGAATACAATCAGAATCTAAATAGCACAGTGATAACCGAAAAATCAATGAAACGATATATATAAAACTCTGTTTTCCATTATAACTTTTACAAAATTTATCTGGTCTGAATCTTAATTCCATGTTCCATATCTTTCCATTATTCTTTCCAAAGGCACGGGAAAGCTTAAAAGCGACCGTTTATTCCAAGCAATCATCGAGGTATGCTCGTGACTTTGACAGCGTGGTCGATACCTTTCCTGAGGATGTCCGGCGTCAGATTGCTTTCATACGGGACATCGGGATATCCGCTCTCGATAATGATACATTCAAAGAGGTCAGTGAGAATAAGGAAAAAGACACTGAAATTTTTTTTTTCGTTTATTGTTCACAATTTTGATATAACCCGTCATCAAAATATAATAAAATATCTATCAAATTAAATAAAAACTAATACTCTACCAACATCAATTAAGATCAAGTTTTAAACTTTCACGCTTTGGTGAGCAGATTCATTTAACCATTAGAGGGTCTGATTTTTAAAAAAATAGAGGAAATAGCCATTCAAATGTTAATGAACATGTGCATCTGTACGACATTCTTGTTCAACAGTGAGAACAAAATTTGAGAAACAGTGAGGAGAATTATGCTCTGGATGTCAACTGTAGTCTCAAGACTGGATTATTTCTGTTGATTTTTTTTCTTTTGTTTTTATTTGATTCTACAATATGAAAATTGCTAATCAACATTCGAATGACTTTTACTTACGTATTGTGCACAAGCCTCGGACTTTTAGGTATAAATCTGGACACCTTCCGCTATGCATGTATACGTAACAGTATAAGACCGCAAAGACTTTCAAGGAATCAACACAAAGGCAATTTTAATTCCCTGTTGTATAAAAAAAAATCACGTTGGGATTATATAACGCAACATCATGTAATGTTCACACGCTTCAAAAGGTGATTGATAAGGCTACTGAAATTGTCTCAGGTTGATTTCTCAAAGGTCTTTGCGATCGTGTTCTTTAAACATTGAATTTATATTCATTTGATACAAGAAGGAAATAAATGTGTTTTGAATAGAACTGATAATTGGGGTGAACTTGATATGAGTCACCGGCACATATTTAAATCTGTATTTACTTCTTAATCGGCATGAGTACTTATGGCAGCTGACATTTGCGTATCATCCTCTTTACAAAAAAAAATGCCATCCAAGAATTGTGTGTATAAATATGTGATCCTGCATATGATTTTGTGTGTCACCCCTCCCTCCCCTAATAAAACGTTCTACAAGGTATCATGGTACAATGAAGATATAGGTTAAATAAAGTTAAAGGATCACTCATGGTTCAGAGAAAAGGAAAAAAGAGATTCTCACTTATATACTTTCGCAGTTACAAACCGTGAAAGGGAAGATGAGGAGGAACTACAGTACTGCCAAACTTTGCCGCCCAACCAATGCTTCGGATTGCATCCGACTAGAGCCAGGTAAGATCGATCAACGGCAACTAATCAATACGATATTTCTGCCATGGATGACTGAGTACCAGGGTTTCTAAAAAGAGTTGTCAAAATCTCTTTGTTCTAAGTTTGGGCTGATGCAACGAATGTGGGTCTAGCCATATGAATGTGTTACTATAGTCTAAAGTCATTTTCAAAGATGAACTCTCCTTTGTGCTTCAATGCTTCATTGTTTAAAGTGATCAAGTGTATCTAAGCTTTCAAATGACCTTTCAATCCATATGATAATCTTTAATTTATTTTAACAGACTTCTAACTTCTTGTCCAGCGATAACACTCTGCTCATTAGTTTTGTCCATTGCACCATTTCACCTGCATAAGGTGCATACGGTGTTGTTTTTTGCAAATAGCACATGAACTCAAAGGCTTATTGTTCTTAAAGACTAAAAAGAAGGAAAAATGGATTCTTGTCTTGAGAATTACCTAGGTAATTGATAGTAGACTTTCAAGAAAAAGGATAGCTTCCCAAATAAAAGGTTGTCCATTTTGAATGACTCAGTAAAAGGCTTATTGAAAAGGGATACTGATGAAGCCAAGATTGGGTTATCATGGGAAGTAATAAGCTTGTAATAAGTCCTTTCTTGAGTTTGAATTGACTTTAACACCTTTTCTATTAAAATGCACAAATCAATTGAAAATAACTCAGCAAATGTTTTCCAACTGAAGTAATTAATGTATAATTGGTTTGACCCATACTCGCTGCTTCAGCCCAAACTTGGTACAAAAGGATTTTCACAATACATTTTGAAATGCCTGTTTCTCAGTCATCCGTTGCAGCAAAGTTATGAATAAGGTATCATTACACAGAATATAAGTTGTTCTTCACTATGAAATGCATTTCAAGCTCATAGAGGTTGTAACCTTAATTAGACGCTACGCAAGATAGGTATACTTTTTTTATACGCACTGTACAATATATGCCTCAGTATAACGAAATACATTTTATACAAACTGGTATTGTTATAAGTGAATGAAAACTTTTCCCGGTCGGTGCAAAGATTTGCTAACATCGTTTATCATCTCATAGTATTAAGTATTAATCAGGAAACAAATTTCCATTCAAAATGGTCACTCATATTCCTTTTTCGTGCATTCAAATTATGAAATTAACGCAAATGTTGCTCTCGGACAAATTAAAAATCCGAGCGTTCAAATTCAACAACCAGTCAACCAAATTCATATACAGGCATTCAATTTTCGAATGAGAGCCCTTTTTCGGCTCGTTCAAGTTAACACGGATGGCTTGATGAGGTTGATTCCGGCCTTCAATTTAATTTGTAGTCCACCAATTTGCTAATTTGATTTAATGTATATACGGCATAAAATTGGCAAAATAATGGAATCGCGTGGTGATATAATTGTATATATATATATATATGGGGGCTACACGCTTGTGCTTCAGTGGAATTTCTATTTGCCTGGATGGTATCAACATTATTTGCCATCCTAACGTAAGGACATGTTAAATTCTAATATCATCACGCTGTGGTATGTTTATTTTTTAAATATCGTCTCATTAATTAGAAAAACTTAAATTCAATATACTTTTTTTGCAATATAAATATTCCTATCTTCACAGGACTGGTATATAAAAAAAAGCCGCAAGACGCTATGTCCTTGCAATTTCCTTACTGATGTGGAGATATTTGTGACAAATCTTAGTCTTTCAACATGTTAAACGTGAGAAAAATACCACATGATGAATGAGAATTTGACACGTCCTATGACGGCAAATAATGTTGGTGATACCTTCCAAAATAAAATAGTCTACTGACTCACAAAAGTGTATGTATCCTTTATCCTCCAACTCTCCCCACCCCCTATACTAATTTCAAACAGACTGACCCGTTGAATTCATTAATTTTATTCCAATGTTGCCATATATGTTAAATTGTATGCACGAATTAGCAATCTGTTGCCTACAAATGAAAGTGAATGCCGGAATCAAGCTAATCAAGCCGAACATGTTAACTTGAATGAGCAGATTCTTAATTTGAATTCGCAAATTGAATTCCCGTATGTAAATCTGGTTGACTGGTTGCTGAATTTGAATGCTCGGATTCTTAATTTGAATTACAGAAATCGTCCTAGAGCGTCATGTGCGTTAGTTTTAATGCACGAAAAATTAATTTTACTGACCAAATGATGAAACTGGGTGGGAAAAGCTATATATAGGCCTACTAACGTACATCATCACACCCACACCCTCACGCACGCACACAAACTCTCGCACGTCAAATTTGAAAGAAAAACGACGGAGAGAATGCGATGGTCTGAGAGAATAAAGAGAGAGAGGGGAGAAAGAGATAGAAGAGGGAAAGATAGAGAGAGAGAGGGGGGGGGGGGGAGAAGGTAGATGGGGTGAAGAAAGAGAAAGGAGGATAATTATATCAATTACATTAGAGTCATAATAAAACTTCGATAAGATTATGGCTCCTCATTTTTACTCGTCACCGTTCCATGCAGGGCTGCACGCGATCATGGCTAACTCACGTGATTGGGACGAGAGGCTGTGGGCGTGGAAGGGTTTCCGGGATGCTGTCGGTGTGCCGAACAAACCGTTGTTCGCTCGCTACGTCGACATAGTCAACCAAGCTGCACGTCTTAACGGTACAACTTCTCCTCAGTTTAAACTTTCAGTTATGTAAAATTCAGTTCAAAATTTCACAATTTGATTGGAAGATGATTTGGAGTACTTACCATCATTTATGGCATGTGACTGCTTTGTGAAAGAACCTGTCCAGGAATTACTGGGGAAGATTGATTATGTAGTATATAATAAGGTTTTGAACCATAAATGTGATTACTAAACTGACTCAGACTTGCCAAGGAGGTACCTCCTTGGTATTGCTAAAAGTAATTTACATTGAAAAGAACTGCACATACGACTACACACATGTGGCATAAAAATCCGTTCCAAAGTTTCGAAGTATTTCTATTTCTGTTTGGATCATGAGGGCATTTCATTAGCAACCCTTTCATATGACACTGCTACTATGCTATTCAAAGAATTAGAAAGCTAAATTTTTTTTACTTTAAGCCTTCCAGAAGTTAGCTTTTATTAAAAGGTATTGGAATATGGTTTATGCAGCGTCAGTAAATGGAGGTCGGCTCAAGATTTGGCGTGTTCACTGCTGCGGAACTAGACTCGTTAATAGAGGAAATCCAATCAAAATAAAACCGTCTGTCTCCCAGACTCTATTTGTATGAGGAATTATAATCATTTAGTTATATAATAAAAACACATATAATTATTTACGTTACAAATATAACTTTTCGACCCTTGCGATAATGACAGGCTACATAGACCGTGGTCATGATTGGAGGTATTACTACGGAGACGACGTTGAAGAAAAGGTTTACGAGCTCTACGAAGCCATCCTACCGCTATACAAGCAGCTTCATGCCTATGTTCGGAGGCGACTCCACGGGGTCTTCGGTGACAATATCGACGTGAAGGGGTACCTTCCAGCTAATGTGTTGGGTAGGTGACTCGACTTTCTGAAAATCTCACGCAGGGCACATGAAAATGTGTACGTGGGACTACACACACATGTGGCATGAAAGTTTAGTCCAAACGTTTCAGCTATTTATCCTCGTATTTCAAATATGAGGGCTTTTGAATAACAATTCTTTTCGGGGAACATTATTTTTCGTCTATGATATTCTTTTAAAATGACATGAAAAGAATGAAAAAGCTCACAATTTCACCTTTAGGCTTTACCAAAACCCAACCTTCTCTTAAAGTGTCAAGATGAAGTATGACAGGCACATTAGTCATATATTGCATATTATACAGAACACATTAGTTGAACATGGATTCCTGTCATGTATTTCCAAAGATTTCAAGCCCAATTCATATACTCCGGACATAACATGCAAACTGAAAGCTATTTATTGAATTCTGGTAATGAATTTTAAATTATGAGTAAAATCTGCAGTAAAGTAATCTAGGCCTAGAACTGTTTGTCATGTAAAGTACTAATAGTAGGTATGTTAATAAAAAAATGAATAGACTAACGAAACATATAATTAACTAGAAATTACATTGACTGAAAATTACAACTCTCATTTACACATTGTGCCATGTGTTACGCACAGGGGTCGCGAGGCGTCGGGGTTTTTTTTAAATTTTGTTTGTTTGCTTGTTTTTTTTCTCTTTCAATCATTACTCTGCCGATTGATATTCTGGCAAAAGTTTGGCGGATATCACTTATATATTAGGCTTGAATACTCAGTGTATGTTTTATTTGATCCTGTCAGACTGTATTTTCCATTATTACCATAACTCAATATTATCTTCAATATTGAGAGTGGGCCTGTTATGTTTCATGATGTCATACGTACATGTACTTTCTGTAGGTGACATGTGGGGACGCTTCTGGGAGAATCTTTACCCGATGGTGGTACCATATCCGGACAGACCAAATATCGATGTAACAGATAACATGGTTGAACAGGTATGAACCCCTCGATCTTCCTCCTCTTCCCCTCCCTCTTTCACTCATTTCTCCGTACTCTGTCCCCTTCCCTTCCCCTCTCGCTCAACTCTCTCTCTCTCTCTGCCAGACACACACACGCACATGCACACCCACACACCCCAATGCACACACTCACAAAATAAGCATTGTGTAAAAATGTATTGTCAAATATAACACTATAGTTATGTTCAAACGTAGTACATAGCATCGATGCTATGTTAGCATCTATGCTATGTAAGTTTCAATAATATTTCCAGTACGTTCAGACAGGCCGTGATCGACTTGCTTCTATCACCCACTCGTGACTATTCATCGCTCACCCGCTGCCAAAACAATAATTACTGCGCCACACAGAGTGACCCGAGTATAATTGGTATGCATGGTCAAACCCCCGAAGTTATATGTCTTCATAAATCAACATAATAACACAGTAACAATTCATTTGTAATATCGATAATACAATCAAGTAGCAAATACATGTGTTATAATACTTAATTTTAAATAAACCTTGTACATGTCAAAATTGACTGAACTCCAATCTTATGCCAAAATAAAACACATGCATGCACACTATATTCTCTGGTAAGCACACGTAAATCAATATCTAAAGACCACATCATACTTTAGTTAAGGTCTGATTCTGAAAGAGCAGATTCTCAGCTTTAAAATGATATATGATGTTCATAACTCAATGTACAAAGAGAAGAATGCACAGTCCCTCATAATGTTACTTCTTAATAAGGGTTTAAAGTTTGCAGTCTATTGAAGCACTCTGACTTGCAAAGTGTTGTGCTAAGGTGACAAATGGAGGATTAGAATTCAATGAAAATTTTTATGAAAGGATTATCAGATTATCCTTAAACTTGGCATACTACATAGACATATCCTGTTTATCATAGTGCACAAGTATCAATGCAAGAACTTACTCCGGGAGATTTATGGGAGATTAAAATGAGACAAGTATTCAGGGTCGTGAAAAAGAAAAGTAATACAACAAAAACCAGAGAAGACACACATAAGTCTGATAAAAAGCTGGCAAAAATACCACTTCTAGATTGTTTGGTGCCTCCACATTTTAGATTACTTAGAACAAAGTATACACTCTTAAAAATGCGGGGTCAAAAATAACCCCAAACGGGGTTACAAATGACCCCGCATGCGGGATCAACTATGCACAAACCCGTGCGGGGTCACCCAAAGTAACCACATAGCGTGGTTACATTTCGACCCCGAATGTGGTCAAAATTTAACCACGATTGCGTGGTCATTTCTGCATAACTTGACCCCGCATAATTTGACCCCGCATACTAATGATCATTACCTTATAACCCCGTCAAAACGTACGGGGTCATTTCTTCCGACCACGCAACGTGGTCATTTCCCGTCGGACGGGGTTGATACTTCTGCCAGATGCGCGTGTACCATCCACGTTTCAAAGATTAAAAAAAGAAGCTAATGTCAAGTAATATCATAACATAACATCTTTGGATATTTTGTATATTTTGTTCACTATATAACCTATCCTCACCTATCGTATAGCATATCATATACACCTATCATCCTACTTTAACCCTACTCCTATTATAGTCCTACATCCTATCCTATACCTATATCCTGAAAACCTTTACTTTATTATATAGGGACTGTATTGCAGTGCTTGCTAAAAGTGGTTAAAGATTTTAATTTAATTTTCTAATGTAGATTTTTAGATCTTAAACCTAATTACATGTTTGAATATATACAACATAATAATTAGTATACATACATTTTTCATCACATTTCAAAGTGGAATCATTGCATAAAAACTTAAAAATCAAGTGTCATTTATATATATAAATTCTGGTTGTTTACGGTTGCTCATGGGTATTCAGGATACATCATGAATATTCATGACAATGGCCCAACGTTTAACCAAGTAGAAGTCGGACCAATACTTTGCTGATGAATAAGCAATATTTCAAATGGTTAGTGATTAACCAGTGAAATTGGAACATTGTGACCAACATATTTTTGGAAATAACCCATATGGTGTTGACCAATCGCATTGGTACATTTTTTGACCAGTCAGTCCTTTTTAGAGTGCATTAAAATGACCAGTTTTTGCGTGGTAATAAAATGACACATGACCACGCAAAAACTGGTCATTTTAATGCAGCGGGAGCATTATTGATCGAAAACAACCCCGAAACGTGGTCGAATAAATTCGACCACGCAATATGCGACCCCGCATTTTTAAGAGTGTACTCTTGCAGGAAATACCCACAACTAAAATTGCATGCCAACCAAAACACATTGATCTCTAACTGAAAATCACACAGTGCAACTTTTGGGTGGTTTTGTGGTGCCTGGTCACATATATAAAAAAGAAAAAGATAAAAAGAAGGACCCCCCCCCCAAGAAAACACAACAACCCCCTTCCTTACCACACAGTATACACATTACCCTACTATACCCCTATATACATCACATGAATACATACATTACATTACAGTACCAGATGAAACAGACAGAATAATAGGGGAAAAAAGTAGGGAAGAGGGTACATCACATGAATACATACATTGCATTATATTATAGCACCACATGAAACAGATAGAATTATAATAGCAGCGAGTGAAGATAGCAGCGATTGCGCTCACACGACAAATAGTCACAAGCGCGGTGGGTGGTTTACCGCAAAGCGTCGATGCTATGTCGCTGGATCCTGAGATTTACTCCTGCTAAACTCGCTGCGAGAATAGTTTGGAAACTCGCTTCTATCTCGTGATCATCTGCGTTCAGACAGCGTTTGGTCTCGACACTATCTGGTCTTCACCAAAATAGCATCGACACCTCGATAGCATCGATGCTATCGCTCTACGTGTGAACGTACCTTATATTAATGTGGAGCAGTAAGATGTGAATACGTGTGAATTTATTTGTAAATTACTGGAAATTGTTTACAAAGATTCCCTTGCAATTTGCAAATGATTTGTACGGGGTCACAGAGGTATCATTCAGGGAAAAAGTATAGACAAAAGTATAGACCAACACAAAAAAGGTTCCCATTTTGTTTTACGTATAGATTAATGTTATTCTTTGTACGTGCATTGCGAAGGCATCACTGAGGCAAGTAATCTAGGATACATGTGGTAAACTAAATGGGTCAAAAGAAAAACAGAAACTTTCCTAGCAAATGATAAAGAAATTAAGAAGTCCTTGAATTTACAAACCCACCAACAATGAAAATAAACCCTTTTCCGTTGATCAGTTTCCTCTATCCTTTAGATGGGAACATATGATTTTGTTTGAAGCAGAGAGTATACTGCACTATGGGGTACGACAAAAACAAAAATCACGTGAACTTGTCAAATATTATACTATATTAACGTGGAGCAGTAAGATGTGAATACGTGTGAATTTATTTGTAAATTACTGGAAATTGTTTACAAAGATTCCCTTGCAATTTGCAAATGATTTGTAAGGGGTCACAGAGGTTATCATTCAGGAAAAAAAGTATAGACAAATATGACGCGGTAAAATAAAGGTTCCCATTTTGTTCTACGTATAGATTAATGTTATTCTTTATAATGTGCATTGCGAAGGCATCACTGAGGCGAGGATACATGTGGTAAACCAAAATGGGTCAAAAGAAAAACAGAAACTTTCCTAGCAAATGATAAAGAAATTAAGGGGTCCTTGAATTTAAAAACCCACCAACAATGAAAATAAACCCTTTTCCGTTGATCAATTTCCTCTATCTTTTTGATGGGAACATATGATTTTGTTTGAAGTAGAGAGTATACTGCACTATGGGGTACGAAAAAAAAAATCACGTGAACTTGCAATGGTTCTGCTGCACGCAGGGCTTCCCAATAATACCCCCCCCCCCCCCCGGTCTGGGAGGATTCTACCCATTGTGTATTAATTTCTGGATACGCCACTGACTTATAAACTGCGGAATCCTATATGTAGACTTTTGGGCAAACACAAGTTTATTGGCCATTTTGTATCCCTGATACGTCACTAAATATCAATGAATGGTGAACTTATATTTAATTTACGTTGAAAGTACACGTTTTATTATATATGTTTTGATCTGATCCGAGCTATTATGGGTCGATTGACTAAACCATTTATCAGGTACATCAAAATCCCATGTAGTCAGTAACGTATTTGACAAATTACATTGGACTACAGCGGCCTAAATTGTGGAAGGGGAGAGGAGGAGATTGCAATCGGGCGCCGAGATTTCTCGCGCGTAGACGCGCACACAACCACACAGATGTACACTTTGCATACATATTACATTCGAGAAATCGGACTCATTGGAGGATGTTTTTAACATATTGTAAAGGCTAATTTCATTATCAACAGCATTTGGAAAAGAAATTTTTACTACGATAACAGTCACTTGTCTTAATTTTCTCAAAATTTTCAACAACTGATTGTAACTTTTTTTTCCTTGAAAAGTGGGGAGAGGGAGGGGAATATTTGTACAGGCCATCATCCTACCTCAAAAGTGGGGGGGGGGGGGGATGTATACCCAACCCCCTGGGATTTTCGCCCGTGGACTTTATACCCATTTGACTTTGACATTTACTATAGATAAATTCATATGACTTACACATTTCTTCGCATGCAGGGGATCAACGCCACGCAAATATTTCGACTGGCCAACGAGTTCTTCACTTCTTGTGGAATGATCTCGGTAAATGAAGGGTTTTGGGAGAACTCCCAGTTCGTTCACCCCAAGGATGGCCGAGAAGTGGCATGCCATCCCTCCGCCTGGAATTTCGGGACTGGAGATGACTTCAGGTTCTCAGATTTTACCCTTTTTTGGTTTGTTTTCTTGTTTGTTTGTTGAAAATTGGATCCTCTGTCTGTGATTTTGAAAATCTGATGAGCATTTTGACCCTATATTCGGCATATACTTCTTTCTTCTTTTCCTTTTTGCTTTTTCGAAATTTCTCTGCTAACTCGTCGGCGAATTTTTAGTTTTGTTTTCATCTCTTTTGCTGAATTATATATCTCTTTTTATTCTGTTTTTTTCTCTTGAAAAAAAAGAAAGAATGGGATTCCAGATATGTAAACTGCATACTACACAATGCATTTCCCGCTTCTGTTTACTATGCGCTATTTTCCCCATTATCTGCATCATTTAGGGTTAGTTTTAATGATCAATCTTGTTTTATTGTGTGTACGACACGTGACCCGGCAGCAATATTGTATGTTCTAAAAAAAAACTAAAGTGTTAATTCACCCATGTAAAAGGGCCGAGGAGTGATCACTTTTTCAAAATGGTAGATTAACACTTTTAACACGCAGGATTCATCCTTTATAGTTGTTGCATCCAACATGTTTAAAGTGTGAATGTACCATTTTGAAATATGTGGTCACTCCTCGGCCCTTTTAAATGGTGATTTAAGAGTGTACACAAACCGAATTCTAAACTTGGACCAAACATTAAACCTAAACCTAACCTAAAACCTAACTACAATTCTAACCCTAACCCTATATCTTGGAATAAAGCCCAGAGCAATTAACGCCTCGCATTAGTCTAGTTCTGGACGGACTTTGTCCGTAAACCACATGCGCGTGCACCCAGCGTAGAACGGTATTTTTCGGGGAGGGTGAATTTGTTGGGAGAGTGAAAGAGCGGACGGACTTCGCACCGTTCTTCGCTTTGTGCAGGCACACGGCGTTTTACGGACAAAATATAGGTCCAGAACTAGACTACCAGAGCATACGAGACACCTGTTTTATGTATGTGCAATAGACATAGTATACTGTACCTTATCACTACATATTCCATTTCTACATTGATTAAAGAATTGCCATGTGTGCGAAGGTCAACATGCAAGACTTCCTGATCGCACACCATGAGATGGGTCATATCCAGTACTACATGCAGTACAAGGACCAACCCAGGGCATACCAAGGTGGAGCTAATGGTGCCTTCCACGAGGCCATAGGGGAAGTGATGTCGCTCTCTGTGGCCACGCCCAAACACCTCCAGGAGATTGGTCTTTTGTAGGGCGTCAACGAAAAAGACACAGGTGACTTCGCTGTAATACCTCACAACAGTGGCGTAGACATCGGATTTTTTAAAGGGGGGGGGGGAAGAGGAAGATTCGTATTATTTTACTTCTCGCCAGCCCTCCAAAATCGCTCGGGGGGGGGGATGAAATGTTTTCCTCCATAATTCTCTGACAATCAAAAAAAAAGAGATCAGTTCTAAAAGAGGGGGCACAATCCAAAAAGGTGGAGCACAATGTATACTTTTCCTTTTCAAGGGGGGGGGGGGCACGGGCCGCCCCCCCTGAATCCGCCACTGCCCGATAACCTTTTTTCTCGTCAAAGTTGTCAGCGGCAGTCTGCCCCCCCCCCCCCCCCCCCCCCCCCCCCCCGGCTACGCTTGTGCCTCACACCATCATCAACAACAAGATTAACAACAACAGCAACAACATCAGCAGCATTAGCAGCAGCAAAGGGTTCTTGTAGTCACTGTTTTCCTTTCTTCCATAATGAATTCTGTCTCCTTGTTCCCCTTCTAGAATCGGACATCAACTTCCTACTCAGGATGAGTCTGCGGACGGTAGCCACCTTGCCATTCAGTCTTGGTTTGTCGCAGTGGAGATGGGACTTGATGCGTGGCGATTACCATGTCAACGACTCCATGGACGTCTGGTGGCGGATGAAGTATGGAACTCTTTCGTGTATTTGCTATTCATTCAGGACCAATATGTAATTTTCGCTATCATCCAAAATAGCTGGTTATCCCTATTGGCCCAGACCTGCCGAAAGGAGACGCTTAAGCAGCATGTGTCGCCACGACTTGTGACAATAGGAAAGTAATAATTATAATAATGATTTAGAGGTGTCGTAGTCGAGTGGTTTAATCCCTTGACTGGGAATGCAAAGGTCGTGGTTCGAACCCCGGCACGAAGGTTCTCGCAGCAGGCCTGAGTCTCACATCACTCGTCCCTTTAGTCATCCTCTGATCTGCAAAACATTACGATAATCTATCTAGAATATTCGCTCAAAAGTTATTTTGGTTTTTTTAATGAAATGTACTATTCCGTATTGCCACTACACTTGGTGACACTTTGTGAGTTTATGCGCCCCTTGTCGGCCAACAGCACAAGGACACTAGTTTGGAAAGTCGACATTGGTTCTGATTGTTATTATAGCCATTGAGGGAAGTAGAGGGGAGAATTTCCCTTTTAGATATTTGGAGATTTTGTGTAGGCATATTCTGTTTCTACTTCTACTTATATTTTAAATATTTCCATTTTTTCTTGGTCTAACCTTCCTTATTTATTATCTGTTGTTACCGCCAAGCTGTAATCTTTAAAGACAGGTTCTTGGCGCCACCTGTGCCTGGAAGGGGAAAAGCGCACTGAATCTGGTCTCTCCTCCCAATATAACTAATTGGGATGTGCAGGTGCACCACTACACCGGGGTTTCCCCCTACTCTTATTTCAATAGTGCAGTGGGTTCTTAACGTGCAAAGGTTGTGACTCTCCTCTACACGGCCACCCCCCCCCCCCCCTCCAAAAAAAACAAAAAACAAACAAAACAAAACAAAACAAAACAAAACAAAACAAAAACAAAAAACAAAAAAACAAAAAACAAAACATTCGAACCAACGATCTTTGGTTCGACAGACGCTTTACCGACTGTGCCAACTCGCCTCCTCGAACAACATATGTGTGCCTGATAGCAAAATAAGAGAAAAGGAAATTATCTTTGAACTGAAGGGTTTAAGTGGGCAGAACCGGTCCGTGCCCTTCTTTAAAGCCAATCTGGCATTGGCGGGTACAAGAATACATAATTACATGTATTGTTATTATTAATATTATTGTTGACGATTTGTCCCCAACCTTTCGTTCAGTTGGGAGATTAAAATGTAACTAGTCTTCATCCAGAAATCTCGATCTTAATTAATCTATCTCTCTTTTGTTTTTGTTTTACCAGGGAGGAGGTGGAAGAGTCTCTGTTCCACCTCCCTGGTTTTACTATCTTTTGTTTATTATTGATATTATAATAATTATTATTATTACTTATAATTTCATTATTATTGTAGGTATAGCACAGTGTAAAATTGGTCTCATTTTAAAGAGCGTGACAAAATATGAAATTTGGCCCAAAAAAAATCATCAAGATTGGATGAACGGTTCTCGGGATATGATTCTGGAAAGTTTCGGAAATAATCCCGAAAACCTGCCACAAAATTTGCCATTTTTGGCCCCCAAAAAACTTTTGCACACCCACAAAATCCAAATTACTCACTTAAAACAACTGCAAATTACAGAATCAAGACACCTCTCATTGGTTTATCAAATTTTTATAACAGTAGGTATGTCACTGATCTCAGATTTGTACAACAGATCCATGAAAATGCTGTTTTGTTAAAAAATTACACCCGCAACGTAGTTTATTGGCAAAAAATGAGTCAGCTAATTAAATATGCGTAAAATGAATATCTCCACTTCTAAAAGTAGCACATGGCTGAAATTTGATATGGTCATTAAGTCTCCCAAGTTGTATCCAAATATTTACTTTAAATGTAATTATCCCATTAAATATGCAAATTAGCCCATTAAATATGCAAATTAGGTGGATGTTGATATTTTTCGGCACGCACAAATTCCTTAAATACATGCTGAATTCAAGTATTAAAATTAAAGTAATTCAAACTACATCTTATATCCATACAATAGGTTAAAAGCACGAGAACATATATATTTGATTTAAAAATATGTTGTGATATTAGATTGTCCATTAAATATGTGTAAACTTTGACAAGCAGTGTTGTGTTTTCTTTGACAAAAATGTTCTTTTAAATTGTCAGTTTTGATTCCAAATTCATATTAAACCAGCTAATCTGTAAATCTGATAAGGAGGTCGATTTCTTGTGCCGTCCATCCACACAGATCGTGAAGTCTTGACGTGTGGTGAGCCATCTTCTCATTGAAGGGACACAAATTCAGTCAAGTCGCTGTTGCTGTTCAAATGTTTGAGCGAGTTTCATTAAGTGTTTCACTCATTGTATAAAAAAATGAATTAGATAACAAGAAGCTACAGAATTTCAGCTACAAGAGCATATGTTCAAAATTAAAAATTACCGATTTTTAGCGGAGCCAAGCACAGTTTCTTGAAATCCATTCTAGCTATCATAACTCTTCTTCTGAAGAAGCTGTTGAAAATTCTGAACTGCCAACAGGTCAGGGGTCATTTTAACTACCTTATTTGGTAATATCAGTCTATTGTGATGAATGAAACACTTGATGCTATTCCATTTTCTACAAGGGTTTTTTTTCAAAGTGATGCAGCTCAACCAAGTGTCAAAATCAGTGTTTACGTTGCGTGTGCTGCACTGTGCGGTAGGCGTAGGAAGCATGCACAATGATATGCCTAATTATTGTTTTTATTATTATTATCATCGTCATTATTATTATTATCACTCAAACAGGAGTCACGTCAGTAAAAAGAAATTACTTACTCTTTTTTCCTCTCTTGTTCATCTTTATCATTGTCTGAGTCTTTTCATTTTCTTGTTGTATTTTTCTTATTATTATGATGTGAGGAATGAGCTGGTAGGTGTAGAAGCACCAGTCGAGAGGACCGATAACGATTTCGATCCTGGTGCCATGATCCACTTCATTACTGATTATCCATTTATAGGGTAAGTTTGTTCATTTTCCGCGTTTTGGTTCTCCTTGGGCGTCATTGGCAAGGAAGGGGCGGGGGGGGGGGAGGGGGGGTGGGGGCTATTCCCCGTGTTTTCAGCAACATTCTTTAACGAGAGAGAGAGATTGGGGAGAGGAGGGAGAGATTTTTTACTCGAACGATTCAAGCCGCACGCTAGTAATTATATCTCGCCTTTTCTGTGATTACCATGCTACTAGCACCGATGCTACCCGTTTTCCGAACGATTCACGCCGCTCGCCTGCCATAATGTTGAACAAAAGTATGTAAAAATTAGTTGCAAATTTGTATCTGTGACTGCTGCCTGGACGTTGGAAGCACATTCATGTACATGTAAATTTCATTTCCCTTTTTTTCGCAGGTACTACATTCGCACAATAATCCAGTTTCAGTTCTACCAGGCTCTTTGTGAAGCAGCGAACCACACTGGACCTCTCCACAAGTGTGATTTCTATCGTTCCCGCGAAGCTGGTCAAAAGTTAGGGTAAGCCTAAACGCCTGTTCAGGGCCACGTTATTTGTTTGCTATTTCTGAGTAATATATATATATTAATGCATAATACAGTAAAATAATCTTTCGTATGAATTAAAGGGAAATGAAACAAAAGGAAAATCCTACCTCAATAGCAAGTCGCTTTAAAGGAAAGTAGAATCATGTACATTCTTGGTGAAAGTTTAAACTAAGGATATCTGACGAAAGGAGGTAATTACTCAACAAAGGCACACTAGAAAATGAGGCAGAACAAAAAAAATATTAAAGTTTTTGTTCGATATTTGAGGCCGCCATTGACATCAAGCAACTCGCTCATGATGACGGTCTCCTGCCTTCACAAATTCTGTTAATTGTATAATGTTCATGTCCAATATGCATAATTATTTTCTTAGTATTTAGAAGTAAATTGTTAATGTCTAAAAATGTGTCAATATATGTTTCTGTAATATTAGATTATTTTGTATCATGTTATTGAACACAGAAATAAAATTCAATCAAACAAGTAGCATAATATCTCTTCTTTTTCTTCTTTCTATATATATCGGATTTATCATCATTCTTCTCCTCCTTCTCCTCCTCCTTCTCCTCCTTTTTCTCTTCTTCCTTTTCCTCCTCCTCCTTCTTTTCCCTTTTATCCATCCCCTCCTCCTCCTCCTTCTTCTTCTTCACTATCTTCTTTTTCTCGCTTCAGTGCAATGTTGTCGATGGGTAGGAGCAGACCCTGGCCTGAAGCGATGGAGGCCCTCACCGGTCAAAGAGAGATGAAAGCCGACGCCATTTTGGAATACTTTCAGCCTCTCATGGAGTGGCTTGAAAAGACTAATGTAGAGAACGGGGAGGTTATTGGATGGCCCAGCACGTCAGGTATAAAGGAATAGAAATCATGTTCTGATTACTTATCATACCATTCACACGTACGTGACGTACAAGGCCATTGAAATTGGGGGGGGGGGGGGGGGGGGGTCATAATTTAGAAACACAAACACAAAATTCCCATACCAGGGGTTCACAATTCCGAAAATGAGGTAGAGTTCATAATTCCGAATAGTTGTTGCATTACTTCGACAGGTTTAAAATTCTGAAGGTTCGTTTATCCGAAGGTTCATAATTCCGAAAATGAAATAGGTTCGTACTTCCGGAAAATGAAAAAGAGTTTTAAGAATTCTCGAAATGAAATAGGGTTCAATATTCCGATGGTTCGAAAAATGATGGAGGGTTCTTTTACATTTTCAGAATTATGAACCTTCGGGAAAATGACATGTAACCATTGACATTGCCTTACGCTGAGTTTTTGAAAGTCCTTGTGATCGAGTTATAACTATATAAACAAAGAGATATAGCATGGTGAAATAGAATAATAACAAAGAGCTAGACCTCGCCGATAACGATAGCTATTACGTTAAATCGTTCCCAATTCGCTCAACCGTTGTTTATGTAGAAGATAAATAGGAAATCGTTACAGTAGGTCAGGGCCCTATTTCATAAAACTTGTCATCAATGGTAATTTGCAATAATTGTTATAAGCTACTGAAATCCTTCCATCTGATTGGCTGAGAGCAAATTTGTCGGTAAAAATCACTTTAAAGACACTTGATGAAACGCCCACCAGAGCGATAAGCTATTCTATCGACTCGTTCAACCGTAAAATCTGTTAGCCAATAATTGCACTCCTTGTGACGACAGTGTACCACACGGGGCACGTGCTCCTGCCCCCTTTGAAAACCTCACTGACTCACAGAGGTTTTCATGTATACTTATTTCTACTTTTTGCTTGCATATGATTAACCGTCTATATTTTGTCTCTCTGGCTTTCCCTCAACCCTTAATTCCCTCCCGTCTCTCCCTCCCCTTCTTTTCTTCCACTCATTTCATTCTTTCTCTCACCCTCTCTCTATCTCTCACTCTCTATCTCTCACTCTCTTCCCCCTCTCTCTCTCTGACCAGGTTCTGCTCGAGTCGTCGCCCCATGGAATCTGTACTACATCATTTTGGTGTTGGGCGTGGTCTGGACGACTCGAAAAATTACGTGTGTTTGAGGCATCTCATTTCAGCATATACAGTGCCAGTGGTGGACCCAGGGTTCTTCGATAATGGAATGGAGGAATCCCCCAATTTTACGTTTTCTATAAAGTCCCAAGACTCAAAAATTGCCGACAGTGAAAAGACAATGAATCAAAATTTCAGATGCATTATTTTTGTCTTCAAAAAAACTCGAGCCAAGAATATGATTATTAAAATGTCATCTCATATTCCGGAGTTATAGTCATGTCCCCCACCCCCACATAGATGAAATTTGTTTTAGCCGGGGGAGGGGGGGGGGGGTGCAAGTACCTCTGTGTGCCCTAGATCCTCTACTAACTGCAGAGATTAAATTTCACAAGTGGAAAGATATTGTAGCCCAAGAAGTGGCAAATACGGAGTGTTTTTGTCCTAGCCATTCTTTTCTCTTTTTTTTTTACATGCTCTCCCGACATTTGTCTACAACCATTGACTTTGGTCCACTTTACATGTAACCCTCATTCTATAACACTAAACCTAACGCTATATGCTCATGACAAAATAAAGTCCGGACAAAATGTCTCCGGAGTGCATGTCAGCATAATCGGGTCACCTATACAGCCCATATACACTTTGGCCGACTGATTATAATCAGTTTATGCAATACATTTATCGTGTTTATATATCTTATATTTGTAGAAATATTTGCATAATGCTGAAAAACATATGTTATATATTATATTAGTGTACATTGTCATAAATATTGCGAAATGAATCGTGTACCAAATTAACTATACTAGAAAAAAATATCAGTATTTAAGAAGCTTAAGTTTGTTCTTGAAAATCATGTATCATGCAGTATCGATCATGTAAGGATATTCACTGACATTACGATAAACTGATATTAAGGCATCCAAGTGCTTATAACGTCATTTTGATTCCAGATTCATCTGTCGTCAT
The DNA here is from genome assembly GCA_025617745.1 of Heliocidaris erythrogramma. Classification (NCBI taxonomy): domain Eukaryota; kingdom Metazoa; phylum Echinodermata; class Echinoidea; order Camarodonta; family Echinometridae; genus Heliocidaris; species Heliocidaris erythrogramma. Next base: position 13,094,781 of record CM046870.1, on the reverse strand, counting down.
CGTATGTCCTCCATGATCAGATGATACTTACCCTATCCATTTTAAGATGTGAGTGCACTGTAGGCGTGGACTTTAGTTTAAGTTTGAAGTTTATTTGTTCACTTTTACATGAACATCAATTTAGATTTTACAAGCATAAGCATGATAAGATTCGGTTATAAAACAATACGGGTAAATAAATCAAATCAATCTCAGGTGAAGTAAAATGGGTACCCGGTACTCGGTAGCAAGAATTCCTTGAATGCTTTAATATCGCCTTATCATGGCAGCTTGGCTAAAGCCGTTGTAATTGTTTGATTCTTTGTAAAGCGCAGTAGAGTATATTTTGTATAGTAGCTGCGCTAGTAGTAGTAGTAGTAGTATTAGTAGTAATGTCTTGTTTACCCAGGGTAGCACAGGGCTCTTTTTTAAAACAGGCCTTTAGGCTCTGAAAAGACTACCCTGTTTTTAAATAAAATGTCATAAATAGAATAAATAGCCTCATCAGTTGCATTAGTATAATGTACAGTAGAAAGTTTCGAGAGATATCGGTACGACGGACAAAATAAAATTTAAAATGTGGGAAGTCTGAAGAAAAGGCAAATGATCGCTCCCGTATATAGAGCAACATCATAATTAAGTAGTTCGTATTTACCCCACCCCCTTCCAAGCAATACTGGAAACTGGAAATAATGACATACTCCAAAATGATGAAGATCCAAAGCATGGCTCACTTTTATTTCCAATTTTGAAATTAAATGTAATGCATAGTGTAGGTAATTAAGCGTCAAGGGGGTTAAAGTCAAGTTCAAAATGTTATTGTATTTTTGTTTTAAACTATATTTTTGCGTACGAGTGTTACAAAAATCGCTCTTGAACGCCAACGGTAGTGAGGTAACAAATATTTAGTGTCATTTAATATATGACATTTTTACAACAAAATTTAAGATTAAGTTAGATAAGGAAGATCCCGAATTTACACTGTAAAAACTGAAGTGCTGAAACACGAGTGCTAATTGGAAGTTTGCACTTGACGTGCTATTTCTAACACCTCACGTGCCATTTGCGTCTGGGAGATGATAAGGTGCAGAAAATAGAGTGCTAAAAGTAAATGCTGAATGTTAGGACGCTTGTTTTACACTTCAAGTGCTGACCAACGTCCCGTGATTTAATAAGCGATTTCGTAATTAGGATTTGCGCATGAGCAGATAAAGGTCATTTGACATAAACTGGCATGTTCGCTTAAAATGCACTGAGATAAGCGTCGACTGTGTAATGATTATTCATATATTCATTTAATTATACTTTTCATTAAATCCACTGAAAAGCAACAAATTGTTCATTGATGGTTGGTATTTGACAGTCTGCCAAATGATAGCCAACTTGCAAACAATGCGCTTTCCAAAGTGTTCACTGACGTGCTATTCTAGTCACCTGGTCTACGATGTCTTTCTTTCATAGAGTTTGAATTCTTTAGGTTGCTATGTCGGGCAAGCTTACGTATTATCTTTCTTTGAAAAGATGCCTATCCTAATGAAAAAGGGAAAGGTCATTTGCGAAAAGTTGCTCATGGGCCAATAGACCTGTTTACTCAGTGATTCAAATTTATGGATGTTTCTTTCCTGGGGACCTAGTAACGAGGTATCATTAACATGTTATTAATGAATGAACTACAATACTTGGAATCGAGTTTGCATACATTACTTGTTGCTATGTCTGACAAGCCTCTGGCAAGCTTTCAGATTGTCAAGAACAACCTTTGTTTCAAAAGTATGTATAAAATTTGAATCACTTATTAGTAAACAGGTCTATTACGAAATCGCTTATTACGCAACAGTAGTGCAAGAGCCATCATCTGCTGCACAGGCATGGCGTGGTAAGTAAAACTTTAAGACCTTAGATTTAGAACTTCTGTACACTGTAAAAACTGAAGTGCTGTATATGGGTCTGTTCACAAAGTTGGGCACCTTTTGAGGCATTTTTTCTTTAATCCCCTGTAATTCGATGAAAAAGTCTAGTTAGAATTTTCTTACTTGGCCATTCTATCTCTGGTGAAAATAAAAAGCATCTGAGAATCATAAACATGTTGTTCCACAATGTATTTTGGAAATAATTATGAAAAACCAGCGTGTGGATGTAACCGGACATTGTGTCCGTGTTACATCCACAAAGTCTCATTTTGAGACATAACGGCACATCCATAGTGCTCTTGATGATAAGTATTTGCTTTAGGCTCTCTATTTAATTCAATGCAACAACAACTGCAATGAGAGTATACTGACTTCAAGAGTTATTGATGAAAGTTGCAGATATTCTTTGGTGTCCCGTTCATCCACAACTTGTGACATTTGATTGGAAACCGTTACACCCACAACATTCATGATAAACTCAGGGAAGATAGTTATTCTTTTTTAAAAAGTTTTGCTTCATTAAGTCAGCACCATAACACATTGTACCCATTATGATTTAGCTATGTAAGGTATCATGCATGTAGATATGCTGGTAATCTAAAAAAAGGTGGTTGTGGATGTAACATGGGACACCAGTATGTTTTTGTCAATATTTTGAAAATGCCTCTCAAAACAATTTGTCTTGTGTTCTTCAAAAGCTTCCTGGAGGCACCAAGTACATTCATATAAAAACAACTTAATGGTGTAAGTCATAGTGTTAAAACTACAATTTTTTTACGATAAAATGTCACGTTTTGGTGCCCCAACTTTGTGAACAGACCCATATAGCACTTTAAGGGCATGCATAGGGACTGCACTCAGAGTGCTATTGCAATGCACACAGCGTGCTATTTCAGCATTTTCACGGGAGCTGGACCGGCTCCTTAAACTGCAAAACTTTCATTAAAAAAAAATGTGACCGTGGTGAGCTTCGAACCAGGTTCCGCTGATTGAGGGGCGCTGACGTTACCGATAGATTAACGAATGGTTCTTGCAATCCAGTTTAGTCATGGGAGTCAAGTAGATAACATGAACCATGTGGAGTCGTAAATTCACTATGTAACAATATGATCAGCTCTAAATCGTATGATGTGAGTTAGTCTAGCGGTAATGCCAGCAATTCTCGATCAGCGGACCCTGGTTTGAGGCTCGCCAAAATCACGATTTTTTTTTAAAGTAGCTATTCAAAGAAAATCACAAATATGGCAATTAATGTATCACTAGAAACTGGGAAGCTTACAGATGGCAATCGTATAAGTGTTATGTCAACTGCGTATCTGATGATTATAAAAACAACACAAATAAAAAAGCTCTTCTCAGCATCTGGAATATCCGAGGATTCGCCAGAAATATAGCGATGTTTTGATGTCGTCACACTCGGGATCGATCCTGCTTAAGCAGACGACGTCCTATAATGAATGAACGTAATTGCAATGCAATTATTTATCAAATTATAAAGAGTTTGGTGTATTTAAACATGACCTTATTTCACACCATTATAAAGGGAATGTGAAACTGATTCTGATAGCTAAAACCGTTTGATTGTAAATACACAGGAGAAGGGTCAATGATCAATGAAATAAACCCCACTTTCAAATTGAAAAGCCCTCCGAATAATAGCAGGATGGTATTCGTTCCCTCTTGAAACGCCGAACATGCCCCGGTGCAAGCAGCTGAATATACAATGGCGTCTTATTTTGTTTACAAGTGACTGATTCCTTTATTTTTTTAACGCTGCATTTTTCATCAAAATAATACCATACACGAAGTTAAGAGTGAGGCAACAGACTAACATTAAGACTGACGCTAGTGAAGGAAGAGAAATAAGTGAAGAGGAGATGACAAAATAGGCTCTGAAAAATGTGTAAAATGTTATGGGACATCGTCTGCTTAGACAGGACTGGTCCATGGTGTGTCGTCACATATATCAGCAGCGTTCGAGGAGCTCTTCAGCTGCTATATCGGGGGCTGTATTTTACCGTTTTATAATTGATAATAATCATTACTTCAAATGTTTCCAAGCGTTGAATTTGGATAACCTTGTTTAATTTATGCCATCTATGCAATAATAAGTATTAAGCCAATATTTAAAATCATTAAAGTTCTACTTTAAAATGAATGTTTAGCAGTTTAAGGAGCCGGTCCAACTCCCGTGAAAGTGCTGAAATAGCACGCTGTGTGCATTACACTAGCACTCTGAGTGCAGTCCCTATGCATGCCCTTAAAGTGCTATATAGAGCACTTCAGTTTTTACAGTGTAATTTTATGCGAATAGAGGTATCAAATAATATGATAATTACATTAATTTTTGTGGTGGTGGATATGAAACATGATGAAAAGCAATGAAGTGGAAATGCCATGTTTCAGCGTGTGGCCAACCGTCTACGGTACGCGTTGTCGACGTTGACATGAAAATTGTTGATCAGCCAGGCATGGGGCGCGATCGACCGCACGGGCCGGACCCGGGCCTGGGAAGTTTGGAAGGCAGTGTGTGTGCTTTTTTTCGTCACGATTGTGGATTGCCGAAATGGAACAATTAAACCTCCGAAATTGCCACTTCTTGGTCTAAAGTAATTCTCAGATGATTAAATCCACATGCCATGGTTTTAGTCGATATCATCTATGTATATAACCAGTTCATATCAATCTAAAAACAAAATCTAGACCTTAGTGTAGGGTTGTTTAACAGACTATAGAAGAGTGAGTTTTCAGCACTACAGGTGTGAATTTGTGCATATTATAGAATGGGTAGAAGAATCTCTGCAATCTGATTGGTCAATTCCCGTGCAATCATTTTTACTGACCGCACGCGATATCAGCGTATACTGAGAATCGATATAAACGATATCGATACCCTGTTGTGATTTTTTATGTTTTTTACCCCGGTCGTATGCGCGAACGGCAAACTACACGTATGGAAATACGTACACTAGCACTGTACGCATGATAATGTACTACCGGTGTCGAGTTCAAGATGGCGATAGCGGGAGGTCCAAAATTCGAGCTGCTGAATGATGATGAATTAGCGCAACTGTTGGATGATGCTGATGCAGCTAGTACAAAAAAGACAATTAAATTCGGATTTAACAAGCTGGATAGCTTCGCCAAGGTGAAGAATGTGAACTTACTGGATATTTCAGCCCGTGAAAACACATCAGAATTGGATTCACTACTGACTTCGTTCTACGCAGCTCTGCGGAAGGATGACGGGACTCTATACTCGAAGAAATCCCTCCAGTACATCAGGTATGGGGTTCAGAGGCATTATCTTGATCAGTACAATTTAGACATTACAAACAAAGATCGCTTTCCCCAGAGTGTGAGAATGTACAAGGCTGTCTTGGTGAAACTGAAGAAAGAGGGACTGGGAAGTGTCAAACACAAGGATTCCATCAGCACTGAAGACATGCAAAAAATTCAGGCTTCTGAAATGTTGGATTGTAACACACCAGCTGGGCTCCAAAACAAGGTTTTCATTGACCTTATGAGCTACTTTTGCAACCGGGGACGAGAGAATGTGCGTTTCTTAAGAGCCAGTGACTTCATCATGTCTACTGATGAAAACGGGCTACGTTATGTCACAAAGCGAGACAATCTCACCAAAAATCATCGGGAAAATGATGATGAAGCTGTCGGAGGGCGTATGTATGAAATCAGAGAAATGAACAGTGACCGATGTCCAGTGAAAACATACGAAAAGTATGTTTCTAAGCTGAGTCCTTTGTGTCCATGGCTTTGGCAAACTCCAAAAACCAAGCCACCAACCAGTGAAACTGATCCATGGTACCAGAATATGCCTGTTGGCATAAACACGCTAGCCCAAAAAATGAAAAAAATCTCAAAGGGAGCGAAATGCAGCAAAGTCTACACGAATCATTGTCTGCGTAGCACATGCATCACTACTCTTGATCAGGCAGGATTCGAAACTCGAGACATCATGAGTGTGAGTGGCCACCGTAGTGAATCTTCAATCAAGAACTACACAAAAACGTCAGATGTGCGTAAGAAAGAGATGAGTGAGAAAATCAGCAACCATCTCCATCATGAACAAACTGGGCAGACTGGCAACGTTTCCAGTAATGACGACCTCCCGCTATCACCACAAGACCAAAATGCTTCTGTGCTTCCATTGCCGTTGTTGTTATCGTCACAAAACAGTAGCAGCACTACCACTACCAGTCACACTTTTAACATCCATGACTGTGTGGTGCACATCCACAACAACTAACAACAAGACAGTGACTGTAAATAGTATGTAAATGTGTTCAACAGTTCTGGAGTTGCCCAAGAGTTTGTGAGTTTCATCAAAACAGTTTTTCTACGTGTTTTTTCTTCTATTATTACATGGTAAGTGTCTCAATTCTCTTTTATTTCTTTATCTCCCAGTCATGCGTCCGGTAAATTTGAGCCATGCGTCCGGTAAATTTAGCCATGCGTCCGGTAAATTTCAGCCATGCGTCCGGTAAATTTTTTTACCGGACGCATGGCTCACTTTCACTGGATGCATGATTGGGAAAAAGTTTGATTTTCACTTTTTTTTACCCATTCTATAAAACAGATGATGCACAGGTATTTTTCGTGGGTCGGTAGGAATTGTGTACCCTCGGTACCTCTGAATTTTGTCCGAAACCCACTCGGCTGCGCCTCGTGGGTTCAGACAATTCAGAGGTACCTTGTGTACACAATTCCTACCGACCCACTCCAACCTGTGCATCATTTGTATACTGTTTGTGTGTGTTCTTTAGCACTCTATTGGGTGCAAAAGTGTTAGCACTAGTAGTGCCTTTTTGGGGGCTCTAAAATGAGTTATTTAATGCACTAGAAGTGTTGTTTTTTGCGAGCTGCATGCGTCTAATAGCACCAGAAGTGTAAAAGGCTTACACTTAAAGTGTTTAAAGTAGCACTTGGACTGGTGTTGAATTATAGCACGTGTACAAGTGCTACTTTAGCATAATTTGTGCAGTCCCTATGCGTGCCCTTGCAGGTGCTGCCTACAGATCTTGAGGTGCTAAAAATAGCACTTCATTTTTTACAGTGTACCAAGAATATGTTATAAAGGCCGGGCCGGGCCCGCTCGCTATTCATGATTAGGATCGCTATTCATTTAACACGCGTTATGAATAGCGGGCCTTATGAATAGTTATGAATAGTGGTCCTTATGAATAGCGAAGTAATTTGTCTATGGTTTGCTCGCTATTCATAAAGACCGTTATTCATACAAAACCGCTATTCATTTAGTCACGCGTTATGGATAGCGGTCCTTATAAATAAGTGGTCCTTATGACTAGCGAGGTTACCCCATAAAGGCTATCGTAGCATCAAGGGAATTATAATGAATAGCATGTGTCTACCCTTTTGTGTGGATGGTATTTTACATGAACATTTGTTCTATAATATAAAGTGTGTAGGCCTACATGTATTTTGTATGATTTGTTATTTTCTTCTATTTCACTTTCCTTTCCCGTTTCAAAAGATTTTGAATTAAATTGTTTTTTAATATATACATCACTTATTATTTAATACACGTTTTTCTAAGGTGATATGATGGGCCGCATCCTCTAAATCAAATAAGTTTCATATTTAGTAAGAAGCTTGATGGTAGGAATTTTAATTTGTAAACAAATTTAGGCATTACATGTACCAGATAATGTTAATAGGCATTACTAGCAGTAGAAGACAGGTTCGAATCCCGCTGGTTCCATTTTTTTCTGACCTGTGATTTTCATTATAGATCGAGCACACGAGCTTTAACACTTGGAGTAATGCCTAAAATTTGTTTCCAATTTTTTTATATTTTTTTTTTCTGTAAAATGTGATAAAAATCAACATATAGGCCAACATATCAAACCTAAAAATAAGTTTCATATTTATAGTGCACACTATCTAGTACACAAAAATACAGAATGCATCGAAGACTGATTGAAGTAATAAGCAAGCTGCAGTATTTATTGAGTTAAAGCCTACTTCGGATATATATCACAAAATCACAAAGTCACCAAGTAGTCACCATAGAATAAGGAATGATAACAAATTACGATTAAATAAAGCATCCACATGTGTATATATATATATATATATATATATATACATATATATATATATATAATAAACACAACAAAATTAGAACTCTGCAAATTTGCACCACAAACAGCACAACAGCAAACTGTACCCTGGATAATAAGTACGCAAACTGAACCTCAAATGTGCAGCCATGAGGCTGAAAAATGTTAGAGTTGAGCAGCTTCAGGGTGCAGCGCTGTATCCTTGTGGATACTGCTATTGTTTTGCTTTATTGTGCAAATTTGAATCTTCTTTTTTAGTGTACATTTTTCTTTCATAATCTTTTTGACGTTTTACCACACCCTTTTTTGGGGGTTCATTTTTCCTCCTTCTCCCGTGTCTCGTTTTATTTATAAATCCATAAAAAATGCGTAATTTGACTCAAAATATTCAAGACACGTAGAAATCACAACGCAACAAGAAGTAAAATACAAGTAGATATGTACTTTTTGCTTCTAACACATCACTTAAATGACAAATCTTATCTTACTTCCTTTACGAACAAGCAAAAACGCATATAAAATAGAATGGAATATAGCAAAAATAGAGTTTAATAATAGAAAAAATGGGAATAAAATATTTCATATCTCTTTGAAACCGATTCGACGACACACTGAACTACATTACGTACGCTGTACAATAAATATGACATACAACTGATTAATGAATGTTCAAAACTTCAAGATATTTCTTGTCAAATAGTGTTTGCTTATTACTTCTATTACCGGCCTGGGCTATGAATGTTTTGTTCCACTTTGATTCTTTGACCGAAATACGCTTAGATGTTACCGATAACTCATGATTATCACATACTTATTTGCTTCAACCTCTTATGCTGAAATATCATCATGAAAACAAGTTTTTTTTTACTATAATTCATTGCTTTCAGCCTCAGACTTTATTACTCTACAATTTATTATTTTCTTACTGAAATAAGGAAAGACAGAAAAGTTACTGACATGAAAATTTATTTTTTTTTTCTTTTTATCTGTAAAGCACTTTCATTTGAACGATATTTCTAGGTACCACTGTGCATTCACGTATTATTGTCCCGATGTGTGATTGATAAAATTATAAGTTACGTAAGTGAATATAATTATACTGCTAGAGTATTTTGGCGAATTTTACACTCTAAAAACTAAAATTTTACATCACCATTCAAAATGGCCGAGGAATGACCACGTTTTCAAAATGATAGGTTAACACTTTTAACATGCTGGATTCAGCCTTTATAGTGTTGCATCCAGCATGTTAAAAGTGTTAATCTACCATTTCGAAAAAGTGGTCACTCCTCGGCCCTTTAAATGGTGAATTAACACTTCAGTTTTCAGAGTTGTAAGGATATTCTTATTATTATTTGTATGCGTGAATACACTTCAGTTCAAAGATAGGGTGTGTGGTAGTACTGGTGAATTACATCAATGTGATCTGTGGAACAAAATGCAAGATAATAAATACTCTTTAGATGTGTAACAGAACTAACTGCAAAGGATTTAAACTATCCTGATAAACGTGTTCAACAAAATATAAGGTCTGTTGGTGAAAAGTGCCGTCGCTTGGCATACGTCCAAAGTGAAAGTGCGCCCACTCTTGTCCATTCTAGGACTTTGTCAGCTGGCACCCTGTAATGAGGAAAGTACAGATTTTGATTTTTTTTTTCGAAGGAAATTGATGACAATGAAAAGTGAATGAAAAGAAGACAAGTGGGAATGAGGAGAAAGTGGGGCAGTGGAGGAAGGGGAGAAGAAGGGGGGAAAAGGAAAAAGGAAACAAGATGCGAAAGCACAATGAAGAACAAGTAAAAATATAATGTATAAAAAAGTGGGAAGGCAACGAACGAAAGAGAAATAAAAAGAACAAAAAGGAGTGCAACAAAACGATGAACGACAAGAGGAACAAGAACGATGTAACACTGAACAAACAAGAAAAGAAGAAGTAAATGGTATAGATGGATATGCTACGGTATATATGTGTAAAAAACATAATGATAAAAAGAATCTATGAACAATATAAACACAATAAATTAATAGGTCTTACCCTGAACAACATGGGTTCCCATCTGGGCAGGCATGTGGGGGTAGTACGCCTATAGAATGCAATTACAATAAAATAGAATAAGTCAATCCCTTAAATTCTGCTGGAACTCGACTTTCTTTCATTCATCGATTTACTCTGATGTGTGCAAGACGAAAAGATTCATTTATCAAGTATCATAGCATTGTATTAAGGATTTTTTGTGAACATAAATAGACGTACAAAATCATTTGATTTGATATTTGATTGACTTGAGTGGGATATCAGAATATATTGCCCGCAACAGAATCATATTGCCCCGAGTCAAAGACGAGGGCAATATGTTTCTTTTAAGGGCAATATTTTCGATATCCACCGAAAGTAGAGCCAGTCAATATTATTATTATTACCTAGACTCTATAATCATCTATATGCCTATTTTGTAGCAATTAAATTAAACACGTCTGTTTGCCTGTCAGTCCTTCTGATTACAGGTTATTCATACAGATATGTAATCTGGGCCAAGCAATTGTGACGTAAATTGTTTTCGCGTGTATCCATTGTTTAAACCTTTGTACACTTTAACGCGTACACAAGGTACGCACTTTGATTAAAAGTGCGCTGACAAGAAAGGGTGGAATATGGCAAGAAAGGGTGGAATATGGCAAAAAAGTTGCCCTCTGTTTTTAGTACACTGATCTATGGGGAAAACCCGGAAGCAGGAAGAGGGCAATATGGCAAATATTGCCAGCCAATCCGCAGCCTAAAAGCGCGCTATTTTATTTCCAGTTCTGCCTGTCTATGAATACATAATGAGCAAGAACAGCCAGGAACATCTCATTTGCAAACTATTGAATAGACTACTTTTCATTCACCAATTGTCATGAGTTATACATCAAATAAAAGAAGAGGGATCAGGGATTTGTGACATGCTTTTATTGTCTTCAAAATAAAAGACGAAGTTGGTAAAAAAAAATGGTGTTCCTTTTATGACAAAAAATTGAAATGAAATATAAATCTGGCCAAAACTACCACAGTTTTAATTTATTGTGAGCCAGGGCAAATTTGACATGAGCGTAAAGGGCATTTTCTGTACTTTCCAAATATTGAAATAACATTAATGTGCACTTCATGACAGGGTCAGCATCTAGCAATATGTAACCAATGTACACACTTTGTCTTTAAAGAAGTCAATTCCATCATTCCGATTGGTTACCACCACGCAACATGTTTTCTCACAGCCAGGCAACAGCTATGAGCATGTTTGCGCAAGGATGAAACAACAGGTTGCGCCCTGTTTCATTCAACGCGCACTTGGTTACAGATGCCTCGCTTGCCAATCACAGGGCTAGGGCTAAGATTCTTTGGTTTTGATCATGGTCTTTGACAACGGATAATCTGCGGCTGAATATTACTGGATCCTGACTCTGACAAAAATTTATCGATCTTTTGAATGTAACGATGAAAAAGATGAGATTCCAGCGCTTCCATACATATGTGTCTTGATGGCGGCTCATATACTTTTTTGTATGTCTTTTAACAACTTGAAATCTTGTGAAAAAAGTGTTTTGTATGACTATTTCATCAGTTACTTTAAACCACTTATTTCTAAAATTCTGATTTAAACAAATTTATTTACATTTATTTTTGCAGAAAGTCTAATGAGCACAGCATTAATATTTATTGAGGAACATAACTTTAAAGATGACCATGCGATACAGCCGACTGGGTGCAGGGAGAGAATCTATTTCGGGCACTGGAAATAAAATGCGCGATTTTTGAGCATTTCCACACGACTTGCGGTTAGACTGTTGCCCGCTCCGGTGACGGATTGGGAGTTGCGTGTAAAATACGGCTTTTTATTTTGCAGCTAAATATGCCCTGTATAGGGAATAATTTATCTTATCAGCACGACACAATCTTGAGATTTCTAGTACTAATACGAATAACGTAACCTGTACTCAGATGAGCCAGTTTTCCGCCAAATGTAATTCCATTCCCAGAACTAGCCAGATTGGCTTGAATTATGAAAAGGTTTACTCTGAGCAAAACGAAAAGCTTTAACCCTAAAAGTACTGCCGCGAAATTCGAACCGCTGCATTTCGCGCCACGCCAGTTTCTGACTTTTTTTTTCAAGTCTTGCTCATTTTTTGACACCAAGTTTTGAAAATCGGTTGTACCGTTACCGAGTCACATGACCTCTTGTGACCTCATGTCAACGGAGAATTTCTGAATTTTGCTAACAAAACGAATGGGATCGGCATTTCCTCAGATTCCTCTATTATGACCTATAATTTCGTATTTAAGCTGTTATAATAATGTATTCTAACTGAATAGTGGTTCAGATAACACCTTGAAACAACAAACTTTAAAACATTTAAAGTTGAAAAACAAAGAAATACATAAAATAATCGTAAAACAATAAAATACATCAGAATTGGAATCACTTTCTTTTTTATTTTTCCTAATGCTTTTTGCAAAGAAATTTTATCTCCAGGGCCTTTCATTACTTGATATCACTAATGTGTATTTACGCTTATAATTTTAATATATATTATCATACATGTATTAAATAAAAAATTAAGATTAACATAAAAATAACGATGGATTTGTATTTTTTACGTGATTCTTGAGGTCTGTGCAAAATTTCGCGGCGATCAGTCATGTCGCGGCATAGATATCAAGGGGGGGGGGGGGGGGGGGACATCATGCCCTCCAGTCCTCGATACCTTCAAAATAGCCCAGGGATAAGATATCTGTATTTAAAGCCATTCTTCGATTTATAGTACTCGAATGAGCCAGATTTCCTGAAATGTACTTTCAATATCCAGACTGGCTTTGATTATGTTTATTCTGATGAGCGCACGAACGAAAAGATTCAGGATGTTTGTACTGTTTGATTTTGTAGCATTTATCACTTCTCACTCAAATGCAATGGCGTAATGAGCCAAAATAATTTGAGGGGGCTGAACATGGCATACGCAGGAAAAAAAAAAATTGTCACAGATCTAGATTTATATCCGGTAGGTAATTTCAAATTGTCCCCTTTTTAATTTTTTTTCTTTCCCCCCTTTTTTTTGGCGTGGAACTTTTGGGGGCTGCATCCCCCCATGCATCCCTTTTCACTCTATTTTCCATTCGACAGGATTCACGTCAGCGAGCTTTTATATCGAGTTATTTACGAGTGCTCTCTAAAGAGAAAAGCGTGAATTTTCACTCCATTTTCACTTCCCGGGAGAGTGTTGAAAGTTTCCAGACTGAAATATATTTTTGAAATTTTAGAATATTTGTATCATAACATTACCATGGTGTTGCCTTGGGTCTGTTGAGTGGCTCGTGGTGCGCAGCAACAGGCCAGGCCATTGCAGCAGATGGCAGAAGCGACGATGGCGACGATGAACTCGATGAACATCAGGATAGCGATCACAGAGTGAAGAGCGGTAAGACCCTGGAGAGTGAAAGTGAAAGTACGACTATCGTCATGGGCGCAAATCCAGGTGGGATGGGGGGGGGGGCCGATATACTCTCTTCCCCACTTTTCAGGGCGGGGGTGGCCTAACTAAATATATCCCCACTATTTAAAGAAAAAAAGGATAATTCTAAAATCAAGCAGTACGGTAGTTGGAAATTTTGACAAAATTAATAAAGTGACTCATAAAATATTGAAAATTTCTCTCCCATATGCTATTGATCATGTTGATACCAAAAATAGATTTAGAACGTCCTAAAATGAGTCGAATTTCTTTTAAAATCTCACATCCATCTCCATTACAACAATTGCGTGTTGTTGTTGTTGTTTTTCATTGTGATTATTCCCCCCCCCCCCCCCCCCCCCCCCATTTCCCCTCCCTGATAATGCCGGTCAATAATGAGGCGCTCAGACATTTTCTCCGGCAAAATTAACTCCCGGGACGTCCCAGTAAACCGACAGCCAACTAGACCGACTGCCCACGAAACCAATGGCCTACGAGACCGACTACCCACGAGGCCGACACCTAACGAGACTGACACCCCCAAGAGACCGGTGTCGGTATGGTGAACTCTCAGAAAAATTGTCAGAAGGCCCATGAGGCTGATATTTTGGTCTCTTGGGCTTACGGTATCTTGTGAACCCTATGATGACTTTTCAGGAGGTCCGCGAGACCGATATTGTCGGTCTCGATTGTGGGCTGCAGCCATTGCTCTGAGCTTGTGTAATGGGGATAGGAATGTGGGATTAGGGTTAGGCATAAATGATAGGGAGAAGTTAAGAATTCTATTAGCGTATGTATTGTCCGTGGAGCAATGGTCGGCGAGAATGTGTCATAGAAACCAGATACTGGCCACTCTGCGATTGCACTGTTGTTAGGAGTTAAATCTTTAAAGATCGCATTACAAGAAAATTCCATCAAAATAAATATTGGCTTAATACTTATTATTGCATAGATGGCATAAATTAAACAAGGTTATCCAAATTCAACGCTTGGAAACATTTGAGGTAATGATTATTATCAATTATAAAACGGTGAAATACAGCCCCCGATATAGCAGCTGAAGAGCTCCTCGAACGCTGCTGAGATGTGTGACGACACACCAGGGACCAGTCCTGTCTAAGCAGACGATGTCCCATAACATCTTACACATTTTTCAGTGCCTGTTTTGTCATCTCCTCTTCACTTATTTCTCTTACTTGAATAGCGCCAGTCTTAATCCCCTCCTCTCTCTCTCTCTCTATCTATCTCTCTTTTCTCATCTGCTTTACTTTTTGAAATTCTTTTGTCTTTCCATTTTTTTTTTCACAGACGCACCACTTTGTCATCTTACTCTCAGTTATATTTATATATTATTTTTCTTCATCTCCATATCTCATTTGTCACTTTCATATTATATTCACACCAAAGAATATGTTATTATACATATTCTTAATTTTTATTTTGGTAACACATACCTTTTTATTTTATATTTATGCAGCTTAATCTATTACAATATTTATTTGAGGGATCCACACTCAACAAGCCCTGCTTTTTAGTGGATCCCTCTATTTCCTCAGCTCTACATTTACAAAAGGATAGACTATATAAAATACACATTTGTTATATATCTTTTCGTTCACCATAAATATATATATATATATATTTTGGGGTATTGTATTGAATATTCAGTTTTGTGGTTTACTATGTAATTAATTGTTATACTGTTATGATGTTAAGTCGAGTTGAGTTGAAATAAATAAAATAAACTTGAAACTTGAAACTTAATGTTAGTCTGTTGCCTCACTCTTAACTTCGTGTATGGTATTATTTTGATGAAAAATGCAGCGTTAAAAAAATAAAGGAATCAGTCACTTGTAAACAAAATAAGACGCCATTGTATTTTCAGCTGCTTGCACGGGGGCATGTTCGGCGTTTCAAGAGGGAACGAATACCATCCGTGCTATTATTCGGAGGGCTTTTCAATTTGAAAGTGGGGTTTATTTTATTGATCATTGACCCTTCTCCTGCATGTCCTGTGTATTTACAATTATTCGGTTTTAGTTATCAGAATCAGTTTCACTTTCCCTTTTAGAATGGTGTGAAATAAGGTCATGTTTAAATATACAACACTCTTTATAATTTGATAAATAATTGCATTGCAATTACGTTCATTGATTATAGGACGTCGTCTGCTTAAGCAGGATTGGTCCCTAGTGTGACGACATCAAAACATCACTATATTTCTGGCGAATCCTCGGACATTCCAGATGCTGAGAAGAGCTTTTATTTATGTTGTTTTTATAATCATCAGATACGCAGTTGACATAAAACTTATACGATTGCCATCTGTAAGCTTCCCAGTTTCTAGTGATACATTACTTGCCATATTTGTGATTTCTTTGGATAGCTACTTTAAATAA
Organism: Heliocidaris erythrogramma; assembly: GCA_025617745.1. Classification (NCBI taxonomy): domain Eukaryota; kingdom Metazoa; phylum Echinodermata; class Echinoidea; order Camarodonta; family Echinometridae; genus Heliocidaris; species Heliocidaris erythrogramma. The sequence continues at coordinate 13,078,908 of CM046870.1, read as the reverse complement.
AATAGAGACCTAAAAACTTCTGAATGAAACAAAGACAACAGTCATATTAAACAATAATATGGGAGGGTGTAAGTGCAGCTAGAGAAACAGAGAGTGAATGAGAAATATAGAAAGAAGACTGGAAGGAGTAATCGAAGGAGAAAGAAAGAGAGAGGGGGGGGGGGTTGACAGAGAAAGAGAAAACAGAGAGGGAGAGGGGAGACAGGGAGACAGAAAAGTGGAGGGGTGATGGAATGAGAGAGAAAGACAGGAGATGGCAGAAAAAGAGAAAATGGAGAGGGAATGATGGGAAACAAGGGAGAGAAATGGGAGGGAGTGATCGAAGGAGAAAGAGAAAGGAGAGGTTGGAAGAAAAAGAGAAAATGGAGATGGAGTCGGAGAGAGGGAAAAGAAACAGGGAGAGAGAAAAGGGGAGGGATGATCGAAGGAGAAAAGGGGAGAGAAAGGGTGGGGGGGGGGGGCTATGCAACAGGAGAGATATATATGTATAGTATTCATATGCGCTTTGTATCTCATTAAAAGACGCTTCGTAAATGAAATGTATTATTATTATTATTACTATTATTATTATTACTATAACTCTAACTGCGACTTAGGGCGAAATCTTTTATCTTATTCTTTTGTTACGTTTCGCCCTAACCCACACTCGTTTCGCCCGAACGTCAAATTTCTATTGTGACGGAATAAACCTATTGTTAGGGTCGCCTTAAGTCGCAGTTAGGTAAATTATGACTATTATTATTATTATTACTATCATATAGCAAGAGAAAGAGAGAGAAAGAAAGAGAGAGAATGATGATAACAAAACTAATACTAAAACAATGAAGCATGATTCTAGGACATGTGACTTACCTTGTCCCTCATATCGGTACATTGGTGGTCGTTGATGTGGGGGTAGATTCGATCTTCAGGATAATCAGGGCAGTACCTACCTACACTGACAATGGCCACGGCGATCTCCATCGCAAACACATAGGACGCTTGGATGGCAGCCAAGATCGACATGACAAGGTAGCCCACGATCTGAGGTACGAACATATTACGGACGTAGTTCGAATATAGTACAAAAAAGAAAGGAAAGATTGATAAATAAAATGATAATAGTAAATAGTAAATAGTAAATAGGGCAGTGGCGTATCCAGAAATTGATTATTAGGAGGGGGTCATCCTTTTTTACTATCATCGAGCTAAGAACAAAACATTCAAGCAATTCGTAATACAAGGGATATGTGTGTGTGCGGGTGGGTTTTGGGGGTTTTTTTTAGGGGGTGGGTTGGGGCATTTGTTGCCCTTCTTTGACCCAAATGATTTCAGAATCGTATTCCAGACCCTTAGATTATATTTTATACCTCGGTCATACTGCCATTCGAGGAAATGTAAAATTTTGTTCGGTATATTATCTATGTGGGCCCTCGCACTTAAGTCGCCCATGAAACAGTTGCGTTTAAACCCTATGGTTTAAACGCTACTAAATAAATTAAACGCAACCTGAATTTCAACCAATCAGGAACGTGTATTTTAGATGGACCAGGGTGGGGCGTTTCAACTAGCGTCTTCTCGGTGATTTTTACCAACAAATTTGCTTTTAGCCAATCAGATGCAATGATTTCAATAGCTTGTAAGTTATAACAGTTATTGCAACTTGTCATTGATGACAAATATTATGAAACAGGGCCCTGGGGTGGTATTCTGAGATTTATTTTATCTTGATTTTAGTGAAAAGATTTTAATGCTCATAACAAATTTTAAATTGCAACATATCATAAGTGTTGCGCAGATGAATTCCGCGTACGCAGCCCCTCTTTGCGCAGTCATTAACCAATGATGCGCCATAAGCGTACTTTTTGTTATGACAATTAAAATTATTTCACTAAAATCAAGATAAAATAAATCTCAGAATACCACCCCAGGTGTTGATCTCGTTGGTGTGACTAGGGTATAACATAAGTTTGTAAAATCAGCACTGATTTTCTTATTTACTATATAAATCTATATACCTACCTATTATGCCAGTAGTCTTGACTACGGGACCCCTTCGAGAATTTATCACACATAAGTCACAATATTGTGCGCACCCCCCGTAATCCTATTGTCCCCTTCGCCACTCACGCGCGTCAACACGCTACGGCCATCTTCCTCTTTTGCGAGCAACCCCAAGTAGAAACATGTTGCTTGCAAGGTGCGGGGAAGGAGGGTTTTTTTTTTTTTTTTTTTTTTTTGTTTTGTTTAACGCCCCATCAGCACCTTATTGGGCTATATCGAGGCATAGTACGTATATTTGATTATGAGAGTGATACTTTGTGCTTAAATATTGTGGAGTTACATTGCAATATGAATAAAAAATACACTATACCACAGTAAATAAGTAAAAAATCTACAACATGACAGACTATATGCTATAAAAGATACCAGATCTTTTCAAGAATTCTGAAATGTTTGGTATATTGACAGAAGTAAAAAGCTGTCTCATTGAGGTAGCATGGTGATAACATTTTCTGATGTGAGCAAAATCTTTGCATTCCAACAGAATGTGCTTAATTGTTAGAGGGCAGTGGCAGCTACTACATACTGGGGCTGGTTCACTGCACAGTAAAAAACTATGTGTAATTCGAGCGTGTCCAACAACGAACGTAGAGGGCGGCAACACTTTGCAGTCTTGCTATGAGGAAGGTTCACTTCGCTAAATTTCTGTGACCATCGTTTTCTCTCAGAGAGGTTTTTAGGTAGATTGTAGATTTGATTTTTTTTTCAATTTATACTTTAAAAAACTTTTGAATTAAAATGTTAAAATAAGTTGTTATGTTCAATAATATTGTTGAATGATTTTTATAATTTTCAAGAGAAAAAAGATTAAAATGGTTATAAATTTATCATTTTACTTTACGATACAATAATATGTATTTGTGAGGTTGCTAACGTTTTCCTGCTATATTTCGCTGCTACTGCACTGTATTTCGATTTCGATCCATGTCCGTACCACCGTGTGCATATATACCGTGTACATTATTGCTACATATACAGTTCTCTCTCTCGATCTGACCGCCTAAGTAGACTCAGAGCTCGACGATGGATCAATCAAGGTTTGATTTTAGTTTAATTTTAATTTAGATTAACTTATTTGAAATGATGATTTTTGGCAGTCCAGGGTAATAAAATAGAGAGAGCTGTTAGTGTTACTAGTGAGTGGTGTTAGCATGCATGTAACGTTAATTTGTTAAATTTAAAAAAAAATGTTCGGATGCTGGATGGAGCGATGTCGATGATGATGATGATGATGGACATGATGGATGGGATCAGATTCGGATGACCGGACACTTAACAAAAATGAAAAATAAGGTGGATGGGACATAAGGAATTCTTGCCGTGATAATCATCATCGATATATTTTTCTATAAATGATATCGGGCAAACCCACAAAATAGGGGCAGGTCTGCAGGTCGGCGTGCGCGTGCCATGTTTTACAGTGCGGAGATCGGCAGAGGCAAAAATGAATTGTAGGCCTAACAAGTTCATAATCAAGTTCAAAACAACTTCCAAATATATTTTAAATCAGGTAATTAATGCTGTGATAATCATATTGTCCTCTTGGCTTTCAGATTTGTTGTTGTTTGATGAAAATCATAACGTTTGGCCAGAAATGGAGTCAAACTCGCAAATGTTTCATCGCTGAATCTGGTATGTGGTACAAGATCGTCGTCGCCGCCGCCGCTGGGCTACATTTGCTTGCACACAAATGAATACAGCACGCGCAGACCGGCCCCTATTCTCCGGGTTTGTCGAAGTTAGATCAAAATAAGTCTAACTTAGGCCTAACATTAACAAAGTTAGGCCCTAACGTTAACCATAATGATAATTGTATTTGTAACTTGTAACTTTTCACAAACTTGAGACAAGGTCAAACTCAAAGGCAAGCATGATGTTTTTTTTTAATTTCAAGAGAGAGAGAGAGAGAGGGGGGGGGGGGGGGGTTCATATTTAGTCTTGATTCCACTATTTTGTAGACCAGAATCAAAGCACTTTTAATGAGAGGTAATAATACATCTCCACAGAGTAATATATCATATGGATGGCCTTTGTTGTTTCACTCAGTGACTTTCAGTAATCACATTCATTAGTCTCATGTTGACTTTGATTGCCCTCAGATAAACTTGGCAAGGAACTAACTTGTGGCTGATCTACTTGAAGATCTAATAGAGCCTAATGTTAGAGGTCTACATAACTCAACAACTGTTGGAGGTGCCGGATGAAGCGGAAAGTCCTACTATAAAAGACTTTGATGAGACGTGAGAAATAAGCAGGTAGGTCTAGACCTAACTAGTTGGACCTAGACTTAATTATACCAAGGAGTTACCACGGGGTATTACAGCTAAAACTTATAGGTCTGGTAATGGTAGTGGATCCAGTATCGGTTTACTTGGGGGGGGGATTTTTTAGTTTACATTGTCCAACCAAAACAACAACAACAACAACAAAAGAATTCTGAGAGAATGGACATTTCATTTGTACTTTTCCTTTATCCACCACTGAGATCTGTTTTCTTCAGTGTAATATTAAATTAGCTGTTTTAGTGTCTTTAAAAATCAATTATGAGATCTTTAGGGAATGTTCAGTGTGATGTCAGTATAAATAGAATTTTTTATAGTCCCCCTTAATTTTTATATTAAACATTTCATTAATTAATGCAAACAGAAACAAAACAAAATAAGATGGGTGAATACATTACACTTTTATTAAAGTCCACAAATATTTTAGGATGGATTGTACATGCAGTTAGTATTTATCCTCTTTGAAAAGATCACGAGGGTGAGGATGAGCGTATCTCATTTTTTTTTCTTAATACACAATAATGCTTCTCTACACGACTCTCCTTCATCTATTTTACAGATGATGATGAAGATGAAGGCTTACCGCTGAGAATGAAGACAAATTCTGAGAGGAACAAATAAATACTTAGCTGCTCGAGTTTTGCATGGTAGGTCTATGCTGTAAGAGTAAGATCAGGGGTGTCGATCCGTTTTTGGATTGGAGGGGGGGGGGGGGGCAAAACAGCCTAATAGTACTCTATATGATTTTTTCAATGCCTCTTAATTACCAGCTTATCCACGGTTAGGGGGGGGGGGCAAAATGATATATTTGCCCTCTCAATATTATCGGGGGGGGGGGGGGGCAACTGCCATTGCATAATCGACGCCCCTGGTTGTTATTAGTACCTCAATACAATCTAGGTACACATTTTTTTTTCACATAAACATACCAACTGAATTTTCTCGAGACTTTACTAATTTGGTTGCTTTTGAATAGCCTTGAAAATTTTATGTGTCCAACTTTTTTCCTCTTTAAATACTTTTGAGAATTCTAATTTTTGCTTGTTTAATTATCAAATACACAATGGATGCTATTTTCTAAAATCTTTCCTCTTTTCTTTCGACAGATGGATTTCTACTTCACCTCTTCTGTGAAATAGCCCCCTGCTTTGATCAACATGTATCTCTTCTGGGTTCGCTCGCTATTCAAAAGGACAGCTATTCATAGAAAACCACTATATTCATTTAACACACGTTTGAATAGTTATGAATAATGGTAATTTGTCTATTTAGAAGGACCGCTATTCATTTAGTCACGCATTATGAATAAGCGGTCCTTGTGAATCGCGAGGTTACCCCATTTCTTCATATTAAAATCATATCTGGATTCAAGTATAATATGTATATTGAGGTGTCGTGGTCTAGTGAATACGTCACCAGACTGTGGATCATATGGTTCACGGTTCGAATCCTGCTGCAGCACTAATGGCAAAACAGTCATCTACATTTGTCACTCTCCACCCAGGTGAAGTAAATGGGTACCAGTTGGGAGAAATTGCTTAAATGCCTCAGCGCCTTTCATGGCGGCTCGGCTAAAGCTGCGGTAATTAAAGGGCAGAGAGTATATTTGTATAGTAGTTGCGCTATATAAATGGACATACATGTATATTATTATAATTAGAATGACTGAACAGGAGTTTAAAGTTCTTCAATTATATCTTCACCATTTTACCCACCCCCTCCCCATTTCAAATGTTGTCACATGCAGCCATTTTGTTATAGTAGCTCGTTATTGTGAGGAGGTCTTCCTCTTCTGTGTGGTCTATATAGTGAGATTGCAGGGCCCCTCAATGATATTAAGATGAGCACTGCCAGGGCCACTCCTTTATTAAATCTGCCCGCAGTGTATCACAAACTAATATTAATCTTAACTGATTCTATAATTATTATTTTATTCATTATCTACTGAGAAAATCCATACTATTCAACACTTCATTTGACTTGAAACTATCTAATTAGATCTCTATGTGTGTCCCTCCTGCCCCTTTTTATAGTTAGATTTATAATAATAGTAACATGCAATATACATGTACCAACCTAAAAGGAGATGATCATTTAAAGAGTTCTTACAACTGTCAAAATTATCTTTGTTTTTTAGGAGTAAAATTGTTGTCATTGGTGTGTGTTGAACAGAAATTAGATGGTCATTTATTTCTTATGTCATTTCTTCTTTGTAGGGGTTTAGTGGGTAAATAATCTTTAAATTGTAATTCAAATAATTTACTTCTTGGAAAGGGATTGAAATTAATAACGTATGATTCAGTTAGATTGAAATTCTTTTTTTTTTTAATGCATGTACATAATTTGTACAAAGAGAATATTATTTGACCTTGACAAGTCGGCTGTGATGGAACTATATTGTATTGTAGTATATGAAAAAAGTGTATGACTGCAGATGAATTATATAAATTATGTTGGATTTTTAAAGGAGAAGAAGTAAACGTGTATTTAAGAAGTAAGACAATGTCTAAACTTCTTTAAAAACTGTCCTCATTTCTGCATGCAAGAAAATATTCATTAAAAAGTAAAAAAATGTTAACGTATTTCTGAATCGACGTGTATAAACTATTTTACCTTAAATGTTGATTGTGAGAAAGATATACATGCAATTGAAATTTATTCTGTGAACATGATAAAGGTCCTTTCACATTATATCAATGAAATGAACCATATAGGGGAGGGGTGAATGAACCAGGACATGTGATCAAGGTGTATGTATGAGATAGAGAGGGAAGACAAAAAAGATGAGAAAAGGCGAAACTGAGAAGATATGGTGAAAAGGAAAGAGAGAAGGGGTGGATCCAGGGGGGCACTTCCTGCCCCTGCCCCCCCCCCCCCTTTGGAAGAAAAGTATGCATTTTGTGCCCCCCTTTTTTTCTTTTCTTTTTTTTTGGCCACTTCAACTGCAAGCGCGTAAGAAGTGAACCTTCCTCATAGCAAGACTGCAAAGTGTTGCCGCCCTCTACGTTCGTTGGTGTCCAATAAGACATCGAGTAAGGACAACTTGGTCATGACGTGACAATGTGCATGTGGGCAGACACTCACTCAAAACTGGTTTAATTGCATAGAACTTGTTATTTATACATTCATCCCATTCATTCTGCCAAAGATTAAGGATGTACGATTTAATAATTGGTTTCAAGTCTGAGGAAGGGATGAAAAGTTGCGTTGCTTGTTGGTTAAGAGCAGCGTGAGCAGAGGCATCTGCTTTTTCATTGCCATCAATGCCTACATGCCCAGGGGTCCAACAAAAGACAATTTCTTTTTCGTTAGAGAGCGTGAAATACTTTGTAATGATGTACTCAACGAGAGGATGGTCAACCAGCTTATTATGTATGGCTTGTAAAGCTGAAATTGAGTCGGAACATATTAGAAATTGCTTATAGTCGCAATATTCAATAGATTCTAAAGCTAGAATAATGGCTGTGAGCTCAGCTGAATATATGGAAAAAACATCTGGAAGACGAGCACTCTTGGAGTGCATCTGACTTGAAATGACCGCGCAAGCAACTCTGTTCTCATCCTTCGAGCCGTCTGTATATAAGTATCTGTATTCAGAGAAATCATTTTTAATAAAATTAAAAAGTTGTTGGTATTTAGTTGGGTTAGTAGTTGACTTTGGATATTGGTTTAAATCAAATACTACTGTTGGAGCCTGAAAGATCCAAGGTGGTGGGCTTAGAGATTCCTTGTGAGCTATATTAGTGATATCAATATTTGAGGCCTCAATGTGAGGTTTCATTCTCAGACCAAGAGGACGTATTGTTTTTGGTCGTGAATTGTAGTGACGTATAAAGGAGGGAATAAATACGCATTCGTAGGCTGGGTTAGATGGAGAAGCAGCTAATTTTACTACGTATTGCATAGAAAGCTTTATGCGACGTAAACTGAGTGATGGTTCTTTAGTAATAGCATAGAGACTTTCAACAGGTGAAGTTCTGAAAGCACAAAGGCTAAGGCGTAATCCCTGATGATGGATTGTGTCAAGGCATTTTATATATGAACGTCTTGCAGAGCCATAAATAATGCAACCGTAATCCAACTTGGAACGAATAATAGAACGCTAAAGTCTCAACAGTACCGTGGTATCACCACCCCAACTAAGTCTTGATACCACCTTAAGAAGGTTTAGTGAATTCAAACATTTAGCTTTCAGGTTCTTTATGTGAGGTATTAAGGTTAACTTTTTATCTAGAACTAATCCTAAAAACTTTGTCTGTTCTACTACCTTAATAGGTGTATTGTCAATTGACAGATTTGGATCAGGATGTTGAGAGCGAAGATTACAAAAATGCATACACACAGTCTTGGACTTTGAAAATTTAAAACCGTTCTTTTGGGTCCATTGATTGATGTTATTTAAATTCATTTGCAATTGTCGTTCAATGGTAGCCATGAATTTAGACCTAAATGCTATCAAAAAATCATCAACATATAGAGAGCACATAATATTTTTATCTAAGGAGTTTATTATGTTGTTAATTTTTATGTTAAAACATGTAGGTGACAGAACGCTGCCTTGTGGGACTCCCATTTCCTGATTATGAAGATCTGACAAGGTGGATCCCACTCGTACCTGAAATTGACGGTTTTCCAGGAAGCGCGATATGAAATTGGGAAGTCTACCACGAAGACCAAAATCAAAAAGGTTTTTCATGATACCAAACTTCCAGGTGGTGTCAAAGGCCTTTTCTAAATCAAAAAATACTACGACTACATGTTGTCTGTTTAAGAAAGAATCTCTTATGTATGACTCGAGCCGAACTAGGTGATCTACAGTGCTTCTGTGGTGTCTGAAGCCACATTGATAATTTGAAATTAAGTTTTTTGATTCTAAGAACCAAACGAGCCGATTGTTGACCATACGTTCCATAGTCTTACATAGACAGCTTATCAGAGCTATCGGTCGATAATTTATAGGATCACTGCGTGATCTTTCCCTGGTTTGGGAATAGGAACAACTATTGCCCGCCTCCAAATAGGTGGAAAAGCACCAGATTCCCATGTTATGTTGATTAGTGTAAGGAGGACTTTAAGGCATGAATGAGGTAGGTGTTTTAAAAATTGATAGTGTATGGAATCTGGACCAGCAGATGAGTCGCGGCTTCTCTGTATTGCTGTGTTTAATTCTTCCATGGTGAATAAAGCGTTATAATATTCAGTGTTATTAGACTTAAATTTTAGCTGCTCTTTTTCTGCATGAGATTTATGGTGTTGGAAGGTAGGAGCATAATTCTGTGAGGATGAATTTAGAGAAAACTGATCGGCCAGTTTATTTGCATATCTTTATGGGAAGTAATTATTGTATTATCAACAGAGAGATGCTGAATATGTGATGAAGTATTCTTTCCCTGGATTTTCTTCACCATATTCCACACTTTAGAGGCAGGGGTACGAGAATTCAACTTGGAGACATAAGATCTCCAAGTGCTACGTTTCTTTTGACGAATTAGACGTCGTGTTTTAGCTCGAACCTGTCGAAAATTGTCGTGATTTGAAGGGGTGGGATGAGCATCAAATAGCCGAAGGGCTCTTTTTCGTTTATTAATGGCTTCTTTGACCTCATCATCATACCAGGGTCGAGAAACTCGTTGGGGGATAGTGGAAGTTTTGGGAATTGACTCTTCCGCTATAGATACAAGGTCCTCCGTAAATGCATCTATTGGGCATTGAAGTCCCTCATATCGTTCAATAGTAATTTTTGGGGAACATAGTAGGGAGTATGTTTGCCAGTCTGCTTTGTGAAATTTCCATTTAGTAGACATTGGTTGAATGGTAGGACCGTCATGTGATATGAAAAGTGGAAAATGATCACTCCCATGACAGTCTGTACTGACAAACCATGAATAGTCTAGAAACAAGTCAGGATCACAAATGGAGATGTCTATGGCTGAGTAAGTACCATGTCCTGGATGTAAGTAAGTGTGATTACCGTTATTTAAAATGCATAAGTCATGGGAACTAATAAATTCTTCCAATATTCGACCCTTAGTGGTTCTGTGAGAGCTTCCCCACATGGGGTTATGACCATTAAAGTCGCCTAAAATCATACATGGAGAAGGGAGCTGACTGAATAAATTATCTAGCTCGCGAATGTTTAGATTGTACGGTGGAGGAATATAAATACTACATATCGTTATTGTTTTATGCAGGGTAAGTCGTACAGCTACAGCTTGAAGTGGTGTATCTAGTTTTAAATGTGTATGTATAATATTATTTTTAATTAAAATCATTGACCCGCCAGCAGCTCTGTCGTTAGTGACACTGCCATATGTATTATACATGTTAAACCGTCTCAGCTCTACAGCATCGGATGATTTTAATAGGGTTTCCTGCAAGCAATACACACTGGGATTATGTTCGAGCATCATGAGACCGAGCTCATCGTAATTAGCTCGGAAACCTCGACAGTTCCATTGGATTATTTTATGCTTACTAGAAGCCTTCGTTGTATGTGTTACCTTTTTGTATTAGTGAGCTTTGATTGGGGTTGGACATCTGAAGCACTAAACTCCATGTCTTCCCCCTCAGCTGCTAATACATCATACTTGTTATGTATTTGTATGGGGTCAGTGGACCCCTTTTTTTGTCTATTCGACATCGTTTGAATTTTGTCTTTTGTTGGTTTAGTTTTATCTTTTGTTGGTTTTTTGAGCGGCTCGTCAATGGAGGTACGAGGAACTGGTTTTCCCGGAGGATCTCTAGAAAGACTACGGCTGCGGGCAGATGTCAAGTCTGCCTTATTTCTAGCAGACCGCGTCTCTTTCACTTGATCCAATTTCTCCACCGACTGAGTACTAGTTTGCTTGTGGGTAATTGTCTTTGGTTGCTTCTTAATAGGTATGGGAGTGTCGCATCCAATAGGCCACGTCAAGTCTGTTTGTACAGCCATAGACACTTTTGGTACATGTATATTCTGTTTAACAGCATGTGCATAACCTGTAAATATAACATTTTGTGCCTGATACCTTTTCCTAGCTTCCATATAGGACAGATTACTAACGGCTTTAATTTTTTGAATGTCTTTTTCTTCGATCCATTTGGGGCACGTCTTTGCATTGGAATGATGATTACCATTGCAATTTACGCAGGAAGGTGTGCCCTTGCAGTCTGTAATACCGTGATCCTTCTTTCCGCATCTCTCACAAGTTTCGTCCCCAGTACAATTTGATTTGAAATGACCAAACCGCTGGCATCTAAAGCAGCGTATAGGATTGGGTATATAACGATCAACCCTAACTTGCAGAAAACCAACTTTAATGGTTGGCGGCAAAACTGGCGTGTTGAAAGTTAAAAAGAAGGTACCAGTTGATTGTTTAACACCGTCGCGTGTGATCTCCACACGGTGAATATGAGTAACATTATGGGTGGCTAAACCATCCAGAATCTCCTCGTCCTCACAGTGCTTTAGATTAGGGCAACGGATGACGCCTTTACTAGAGTTCAAAGACCTGTGAGGGGTTACCTGAATAGGAATCTGCAGAAATGTTGTCAATTTTAGAAATATGTTTGCCTGGCTGGCCTTATCCACTTCAACCAAGACTTCTCCTGACCGGAGTCTCTTAGTCGACTTGGTCGTACCAACTATGCCCTTTATTCCTTTGTCGGTCGTAAATGGCGACAACTTCTTAAAAGCAACTTGGTCTTTGCCCGAAATGACCAAGAAACGCGGCCAGCTAGGTGTAGACACTGTCGACTCAGAATCTGAACCAGAGTCTATGGTATTCCTCGATCGCTTATTATTTGGTTTAATTCGTAAGTTATCCATGGGTTATTGATTGTTATTCGTCATCAGTGCTCCCCACCCACCGTGGAGCCCAACAAGGGGACATAAAATGTATGCGGTCAGCCACCATACTTATGTCAGAGATACACCGGTGATATACTCAGAATATACGTACATCTATATACATGTACATCTGTATACATATACCCCAATTGACCTGTTAAGCAGCCGCCTTCTAGGAGCCCAAGAGTGAAGACTATTAGTAAAAATACACTGTATATTCTTATAAAAAAAAGGCAAGCTATCATAAAGTACATGCAATTAGTACAAATATGGGCTCCCAGGGCATGTCACTACCAGCCGATTGATTGAAACCAGGCCAATTTCAACCTCCCGTCTAGGTGAATCCAGGGCCAAAGTGATGTGTTGCTTTAGGAGGACCGCAGTCACACCATCCACTCAATCACCAGGATCCCTTTCTACACAGACACGGGTCGCAGCTCACGGCAAACAAGCCGCCCCTTTTAGTCGCCTTTTACGACATGCAGTAGGATACAATGGGCCTATTCTAACCCCCGGACCCACAGGGGGACCGGGGAAGGAGGGAGGGTCATAGGTAGGTATATAGATTTATATAGTAAATAAGAAAATCAGTGCTGCTGATTTTACAAATTTACTGCAATAAATCATATATACCTACCTATTATGCCAGACCAGCGCCAACTCAAAGACCGGGAGGCATGTTTCAAGCAGAAGGGAATAGGATTACACCAAAGATTACAAAGAAGACACAGCGGTCTTCAAGGTGGCTGACGTAAACATAGCTTCACCTGCGGGAACATCCCTAAGGTAGCAAGAAATGAAGGAATTGGACGAACGCCAATAAGCAGCCTTCAAAATATCAACAAGCGCCACACCTTGAAACAGAGCCCAAGAAGTGCTGACACTACGAGTATCATGAGCACGAGGCTTACTGTCGGATAAAAGAGCCTCTGTGCCAGCGGCCCTAATAGCTTCGACGATCCACCTAGAGATGGAATCAAGAGAGGCAGGAGAAAAAGGCTCTCTAGTGATCAGGAACAACTGATCATCCTTACGATAAGACTTAGTCTTATCAATATACCATTTGAGAGCCCTTACAGGACACCAAACTTTGTCCTCACGCACAGAAGAAAAGTCAGAAAGCGGACAAAGAAAAATCTCAACAGGGCCAGAGGCAGCTGTCTGATTCTTGGCAATAAAAGAAGCCTTAGGAATCAATCTAACGCCTTTTCTCTCCCAGCGAACATGACCAGGAGTAAGACAGAGAGCATGAAGAGTACTGCGCCTCTGCCCAGAGGCAATAGCTACCAAAAAGAGCGTCTTAACCGTAAGATGATGAAGCGAAGCTTCACCTAACGGTTCGAAAGGAGGTTTCGCCAAGGCCTCCAGGACCTTAGGCAGACTCCAAGACGGCACTAACTTAGAAAAAGAAGGTCGTTTCAGAAAGAACGAGCGAATCAAACCACTTAGTAGCGGGGAATTGGAAATCCCCGAACCATCTGAGAAACCCGAATGAATGGCCCCGATCGCCGAACGGTAGCCTCGGATAGTAGAGATAGATCTCCCTTTGTCAAATAACGAGATTAAGAAATCCGCAATTGAACCGATAGGAGCCTTAGAAGGGGTTTGATTTCTCTCTTTACACCAAAGGAAAAAGACCGAGAGACGGGAATTGTAAATTTCCCTAGTAGAAACCCTACGACTGGACATTAAAAAGTCCGCGGCTCTATCAGAGAGACCCGACTGTCTTGCAGATTCCCTGACAGGGGCCAAGCAGTCAAATGAAGGGACTCCGGACTGTGGTGAAGAATCCCGATAGGGGCTGCAACACCAGATCCGCTCTTAACGGGAGAACGAACGGTTGAGCCCTTAGGAGGCTCGTAAGTTCTGGAAACCAATTCCTCCGGGGCCAAAAGGGAGCTATTACAAGCACCCGCGCCCGATCTTCCCTGATTTTCCGCAAGACACGCGGAATCAGTTGGAAGGGAGGAAAGGCGAATCCCTGAAGGTTCTCCCAGCTGAGGGAGAAAGCATCGAGAGCCCATGCTCCCTGATCGCGAACACGGGAGCAATACTTCGGCAGCTGGTGATTTAGCACCGACGCAAATAGATCCACTTCCAGTGGACCTAGGCGACTGCGAATGCGGCAAAAGACCTCCGGATGGAGCATGGAAGATGGAAGATACCTGCCCCGAGACAGAAAATCCGCAATGAGGTTTTCCCCGACCGGGGATGAAAGAGGCCACGGGTGTGATTGCCATGCGACGACACCACCTCCACAGCTGAGCTGCTAGGGCATTCAGGGCAGCCGAACGAGTGCCTCCCTGCCGATTGATATATGCCGCCACAGTAACATTGTCCGTGAGAATCAGAACCGAACGACTGAGAAGTCGACTTCTGAAATGGAGCAAGGTCAACAGAACTGCCATAAACTCCAGGACCTTGATATGAGGAAGAGTCCCAAGATGAGACCAATCCCCGCAACCGTGCTGCCGTTGCAGTGTCCTCCCCACCCAACCGAGAGGCGTCCGTCGAAACCGATATCGACGGGAGAGGGGCAGTGAAGGACCTGCCTCGCGCGAGAAACTCCTCGCTCGTCCAACAAGAGAGAAGAGACTTGATCCTTACTGGTACTGGAATCCAGACCAAAAGAGAGTCTTTTCCGGCTTGAAGAACCTGAGGAGATGTCTCTGAAAAGGTCTCATGAGGAGCCGGCAGTCCTCTAGAACGTCGACTAGACTGGCTAGATAACCTAAAAACTGAAGCCACTGTCTGGCCGTGATCCTTCTGGCCAGCAAGAGCTTGCGAGCCGCAGAGACAATGGTGAGAATCCTGTCTCGACTGGGCCGAGCCAACTGATTCCGTATGTCTAACACCGCCCCCAGAAAAACTGGGCTGCGAGTGGGAACTAACTCTGACTTTTCCCAATTTATTAGGAAACCTAAGTCTTGAGTAAGAGAGACGAGCAAACGAGTCTCGTCCAACAAACGATCGCGCGACTCCGCAAGGAGAAGCCAATCGTCCAGGTAACAAAACAACCGAAGGCCGCGTCGCCTCAGAGAGGCCGCCAGCACCGCTACAACTTGAGTAAAAACCCGAGGGGCGGGCGCAGCCCGAAGGGAAGAGCACGAAAACGATAAGTCTCTGAGAGGAAGGAGAACCCCAGAAGATTGCGGGATGCGCGATGAATGGGAATGTGAAAATACGCGTCCTTGAGATCTATCGAGACCGCGTAGTCTTTCATTTTGATCAACGGAAGAATGGAGGCGAGAGTCTCCATCCGAAAATGAACCGGAGGAATGAATTTGTTTATCCTTTTCAGGTTCAGTATCAAACGAAGTTTTCCCGAGCGCTTGGGAATAACAAAAATTGGAGAAAGGGAAAGAGACGGCCTGTCTCTTACCCTTTCTATAGCCCTCTTTTCCAAAAGAGACTCGATCTCCTTTGAAGCATGAGATCGAGACAGGGCAGACATGGGAGGTGACCGAATTCTTATAGCCCCTCGGGGAGCGAAGCGCAAAGATCTATGAAGAATCCGTCTCGCACGACGGAGAGAACAAACGCGTCCCCGGAGATGGCCTCCCAAGCGGGGAGAAACGAATGAAGTCGGCCACCTACCACATTCGGACGAACAAGCGCTCGGGGAAAAACATCAAAACCCAGGCTTGGCCTTCTGCGAAGCCGTCGCCTTACCACGAGAACCTCTCGAAATGCCCCTGCCACGACTCCCTCTCCCGCGAGAAGGAGCTGGCTGCGGCTCAGAAGGCGGGACCCTAGACACGCGACTGCGTTGACCCGAAACGGGACCAGCAGGCCTACGCCGGACAGGGGCCCGCGTTGACTTAGAGCTAGTGTGAAACTGCTTAGTCATATCCGAGATCTGTTTTCGCGCATCGATCTCTCTCTGAAAAACCGTAGCGAATTTACCACCAAAAAGCGAAGGACCCCGAGACGGAACATCCCGGAGAAGTTGAGCAATGCCCGACTCTCTAACACCCAGTGCCGAGAGAGCCAAGGTCCTGCGACGGAACGTAGCCGAAGCAGCTGCGGAGGAAAGCTGCGACCACTGCAGACAAAAAAGAGTATGCAGCAAGTCGTCAATAATCAGCTTGTCACCATCAGTAACATTCAACTCCTCCGCCCTGGACCTAAGGTCGGAGAGAAACCCTTGAAAAGCCGCCAAACGCATACCTGACCTAACCTGGTTTTCAATATTAAACCAAAACTTATCCTCCGCCTGAACGCAGCGGAGGTAAGCGGATTAGTCGCCCGCAAGCGACGACCAACCTCTAAAATCTCAGGAGAAAGAGTCTTAGCCTTGAAAAAGCTGTCTTGATCCTGAGAACGGAAGGCGAAAGCCTTACCCTTAACCGCATTAGGGCGCTTAACCAACAGCGCGGCCTCAATGCGGTCATACTCCAGCTTGAAATCCTCAAGAGCAATACCCTCGGAGGAATCCTGCTGCTTAAACCAACGCGAAGTCGAACCCTGCGCGCGGGTTGACTGAAATTCAGGGAGATATCTAGACAACAAAGCAATCGCTTCCACCCCACAGAGGGCGAGCGATTGAGGACTCCGCCTGCCCAAGCGATTCAGAAACCGAAGCTTGAGAGGGCCACCTCC
>CM046870.1:12875315-13061653 GCA_025617745.1 Heliocidaris erythrogramma | reverse complement strand
ATAAAGAGTTGCGATTGATCTGAATTCCATTCAATTGCAATCAATTGCAAATCATATCTCCTAATTAAACATTGTCGTACCATAGTTGCGAATCGATTCAGATCATTCACATTCTTTATAAGAACGGGCCCAGATCTTAGTCGGTCTGCCCTTTTTCTTCTACCATTAGTTCCTCCTTGCAAGATGGTGTTTGCAAGATTTTCTTCCATCTAGTTACATGACTAAGGAGGTACTAGGCCTAGTATCACTTTGACAAACAGTTCTAAGCACCTACCCATCGACAATCATCCCCCATATAAGCACCATAGGATAAACGCCCTCTAGGACAACTATCCCAAGGACAACTATCCCTAGGGCAACCACCTTCTAGGACGACTACCCCCGGGACAATTACCCACTAGGATGATTACCCCCCCCCCTCCCACCTAATTACCCCCTAGGACAACCACCCTCTAGGACAAGTACCTCCATGACAAGTACCCCCAGACAACTATCCCCAGGACAACCACCCTCTAGGACAACTACCCCCAGACAACTACCCCCAGAAAACTACCCCCTAGGACAACCACCCCAGGACAACTACCCCTGACAACTAACCACGGGGCAATACCCAGGACAACTACCCCCGGACTCTGGGGTATTTTGTCCCGGGGGGGGGGGGTGGGGGCTGGGGGCTAAAACTTTGTTCCAGAGGGGGGGGGGGGGGGGGGTTATCGGGTAATCGTCATTTTATGGGGGGTAAGTTTTCCTGGGGGTAATTGTCAGAGGGGTAGTTGTCTGGGGGTGGTTGTCGGGGGGGGGGGGGTAGTTGTCCTAGAGGGTGGTTGTCCTAGGGGGTAGTTGTCTGGAGGGGGGTTAGTTAATTGTCGGGGGTACTTGTCCTAGAGAGTGGTTGCCCTAGGGGGTAGTTAGCTGGGGGATTATCATCCTAGAGGGTAATTGTCCCGGGGGGTAGTCGTCCTAGAGGGGTGGTAGCCCTAGGGGGTAGTGGTATCAGGGGGTAATTATCCTAGAGGGTGGTTATCCTAGGGGTTGTTATCCGGGGTCGTTGTCCAGGGGGTAGGTGCCGGATACGTGACCAAACCACTGCAGCTGGGGGGGGGGGGGGGGGTGGGGGGTTCTTCACAGTTTTGATGAGGTCATCTTGTTCCCCTATGTATAACTCTCCATTAACTCTTTCACTTCCTGTTTGGACGTATGTACAGTGTAGTGGATGTAAAGTAGCCTTTTCATACAATTCATCTCAAAAGCATTGATTCGTTTTTTGCCATCTCTGCATTAAGTGTCCACGTTTCACATCCGTACAAAAAAGATTGATGATACCAGTACAGACTCAACCTAATACTAAATGATATCTTCTTATGATTCCAGATTGGCTTCAGACTTGCTAGTGCAGATGTTGCTGCTGCAACACTGATCTTGATTTCCTGAGCAGAATTCGCATCATCCGTGACCAAGATGGTGACAGTTGCCCCTAGATAATTAAAATGATCAACGTTTTAGAGTTGTTCTCCTCCAAACTCCACTGTAACATTCTCAATGGAACTCATCTTTTTCCAGTGCTGATTTCCATGCCATACTGTCTTGCGCTTTCCTGCTGTTGTTTGTTAAGAAAATGAGTTCATCTGATGTACCAGCGATCGGGTTAATGTGAATGTCAATGAGATCAAGAGGTGGAGGCTAAAGCAATGTCCCTGTTGTGACAGAAATTAGGATAGTAGGATAGCGAGAGTCAGGAGAGAGAATCGGAAAGAGAGAGGAGAGAGAGAGAGAGAGAGAGGGGGGTGGGGTTGAAAGGAGAGAGAGAGCGGGGAGAGAGGGTGAGGAGGGAGAAGGAGAAGGTTGGGGAGAAAGGGAGGGAGAGAAAGAGAGACAGACAGAGAGAGAGAGAGAGAGAGAGACAGACAGACAGAGAGAGACAGAGACAGACAGACAGAGAGAGATGCGTCTCAGACATAGGGAGTTAGAAGTTAAAATAAATTCAGAGGAAGAGAGAGAGAAATAAAGAGATGAAGAGAAACTGCAGGAAGAGCAAGGCGTGCCACAGATAGAGAGAGGAGGGGGGGGGGGGGGGTGGGGGGGAGAGAGAGAACGCTTCGGTCAAGACCGTAGACATTGAACTTCGAGTGTCGGTTGGCGTATTCATAATGTTATTCCCATGCAGGGGCGTCGCTAGATTTATAATGGCGGGGGGGGGGGGGGGGGGGATGTGACACCAAAATTTGCCGACGAAAATGCTGCACCCTAATCTACCCCCCCCCCCCCCCACAAACAATAAAAGAAAATCGCAGATGTAGAGATCGTGATCATACGGGCCCATTTCGCAAGAGGGAGCTGACGCTTTTCACCATCTTTTATCATTCTTATATTCTTCTTCCGCATGACTATACCATTTCATTATAGGCGTAAGGGCACAAGGGTTGACGACTTTTGCCCGAATAGGAACTTTGCAGTGTTTCCATTTTCCCTTCTTTTGCTTTCCTTCCCTTTTCCTTTGCTCAGTCCCTTTTCTTCATTTCTTCATTTTTCTTCTCCTTTCTCTTTCCTCTTCCCTCTCCCTTCCCTCTCTCTTCCCTCTCCTTTTTTTTGCCGACAGAGGAGGTGCATTTACCGACAACAATTTTGAGTGGGGGGTTGGGGGGTTGACACCCCTATACCCCCGTCTAGCGACGCAGCTGCTCCCATGTTATTCCCAAATCGATCTTCTGAACTTGATTTATCTACCACATAATTATATCGCAAGGCTGTGTAGCAGAAACATTTGAATCTTCTGAGATGGCGGTGACAAAACAATCTAGCTCGCAAGCCTTCGCCATTCTCTTTCTTGGCTTGCTGCATCAGGTGATTGCAGGTACACTGGGAGGGGGAGACCACATGACTCCAACATTGGAAGCGGCGAGACAATTTCTTGAGGACTTCAACACGCAAGCGCCAACAATATACGGGGCTAGTGGCCGCGCTTCGTGGGCTTACCAGCGGAATCTAACGGCGGAAAACTCTCGGATTAGCGTGAGTCAAGCAATATCTTATTTGACACATGCCCAACGACAAACGCTCCGCGATGCACTTTCGACCGTGGACCTACAGTTGTCCTCAAAATTATTCATACCCGTTGGAAAATTGGAGATTTTGCATTTTTCGCAAAAATGAAAGGGGAACTGGATTTACTTGCACATCACTTGAATACATTTAGTTAATATCATCTACAAATGAATGCCGTTTCTGGTTACAACTCATTTGCATAACAATAGAAAAAATTGAGTTATCCAAATTTTGTGATGTTCAAAATTATTCATACCCTTAGTGATTTATATCCTTTGTCGATCAACGTGAATCAACTGAGATTGCAGGCCAATACCTGGTATTGTCCAGAGATGCCTTCACCTGGTCTTCAAGGCATTCCTTGGATTTAAAGAAGATTTAATGTATACAAGGGGTGTAGTTATTGATTTTGTGGTTACGGGACTATGATATTAATATTTTCATTCAGTTTTTCATTTACGTTAATGAAAATTTTGCGCTTACGAGGAAGTAAAACACTCTTCCTGGAGAGACCTCCCCTAGAGCCCTTCCCTGTTGCACTGTCTTAGATGGGGTTCGCCTTCATTATTTGGTTCCATTCTCAATTAGAGTGCTCAGGAAGGCCATGTTAGTGATGTTTAAGTCACTTCATGACCCTGATGCCAGGTCACCATTGATTACAGTATGTATCCTGTTAGCACCTTACACATCCCAAATTGACTTTTTATTGTGCCAATTTTCATATTTTTGATACTATCCTTGATATGGTGGGTACAAGCCTTGATATCACTGGGCACTAAATTTATACCATATGCCCTCAATGGTACCAGCTGCAGAGCAAAAATGATACCATTTAGACGGCACACAGGAAAATAAAGACAGTATTTAAACTTCACCAGACTACCAACTTGTGAAGGACCTTAAAGCAGGTGTCCATATCCAAGTGTGTCAGTTTGTGTAACTGAACAAACTGCTTAAAATGTCACCGACTAACATTTAGACCTCTACCATGGCCTTCCTAAACATTCTTAATGAGAATGGCAGCAAAAGTATGAGGGAAAACTTACTCTCAGACAGTGCAACAGAGAAGGGCTCCAGGGAAGGTCTCTCCAGGAAGAGTGTTTTACTTTGTCTTCAGAGTAAAATTTTCATCAAATTAGCAGAATACTGAATGAAAGCAGTATCATGGTCTTGGAACCACTAAGTCAATAACTACACCCCTTGTATACATTAAATCTCCTTTTTAATCAAAGGAATGCTTTGAAGACCAGGTGAAGGCATCTCTGGACAACATCCTCAAGGAAATTAAGCCATTGGATACCAGGTATTGGCCTGCAATCTCAGTAGAGACCTCCAGGAGCATTGTGACAGTGTGCTGAAAGGTTACATGGTTTAATCACATATGATTTGATTCACGTTGATCGACAAAGGCAATAAATCACCAATAAAGGGTATGAATAATTTTGAACATCACAAAATTTGGATAACTCACTTTTCTATTGTTATACAAATGAGTTGAAACCAGAAACGGCATTCATTTGTAGATGACAACTAAATGTATTCAAGTGATGTGCAAGTAAATCCAGTTCCCCTTTCGTTTTTGCGAAAAATGCAAAAATCTCCAATTTTCCAAGGAGTATGAATAATTTTGAGGACAACTGTAACTCTTTACCTAACCTTACCCCTCAACCTAACAATCATAAGACTATCCCGAACATTATACAGTACATGTATCTTTGACGAAATAAATCCCTGAGCAATCGTCGTCGGAGCATTTGTCTGAGTACCCAAGTAATATCGGTATACTTTTTCATCTTATTTCACCAAGAAGGAACGCTTTCCATGCATTTTCACACATTTTCGTTTTAAAAACGATTGTAGATAAATACATTGTACGTAACCAGAATGGAGACAATAACAGGCTATATATAGGCCTATTTGTTTTGTCGATCTTAAAAAAAAACAAATTTCAAAATGCCATATCTTTCTTATTTTACATCCGATTTCAGTGAAATTTTTACTGTTATGCTTGTTTAATTTTACTCTGTTTATTCAAATCAACTTGATATTGAGGTGGACTTGGCCTTTAAGAACGTATGCGAATGCGTAGACGAATTCCATTGTGTCATGCAATGAGAGAAGTTTGGAATATGAAGAGAACTTAAAGCACTTAAAGATATCTTTGCAAACATAAACAGTTTGGAGAAATTCATGTTTATAATATCATTCTCTTAAAAGAGTTTGCCAATTTCTTTTCGATATACTATTGATCAACGTGGTAACCTTTAAATTATTTATTTTTAGCCATATCTATTTAGCGTATAAAAACATGTATACAGTTCTTTTATTGGCTCTTTTTCTCATCACCTCACACTATACATGTACATAAGAAGAGCATGATATCTAATTAATCAATTATGAGTATTTTGTTTTTGTTTTTGTTTGTGTTTTGAATGCTTTACCCACGATATATTTTTTTTTATATGTTACTGTTATTGTTATCATTGTTCTGATCATTGATGTTATATTCGAACCAAATATTGATGGATATTTCACCTCAATTCAGTATTTATTTCCAATTCATTAAATATGGTGATAGTTTTTCAGCGGTAGTGTTGCATAATCGAAGCAATCTGAATCTTTGTAATGTCCGGAATGTAAGCGTACTACGTAATGATTTGAATTAAACTGAGAGGTTTATGCGTTCGCTTTCATAAAGATACTTCTTTTGCAGTATAATATTTTTTTTGTAAGTGGCAAGAATACGTGTTAGCCCAGATCAAATTAAATAAGACAAATGAGACAAAATATAAGCATTATAAAGATTAAACAATATATAACTAGGTAATTTATATTTCAATCGATTTAAAATTCCAGTAGAACGTGATATCTTGACACAGACCGAACTAATGTGATCATTCCAACATTATTTATTGTTTAAAAATGACAAAACTTTGCTGAATCATAAAATTACAAAGATATTGTGTCCATTTTAAGATATATAAGTCAGTATAATTGTATTGCACACATTAAAAAGAACACACTGAGTTTTACTAGTATTCAAGGAGTGTCTATTGCACAATAAATCAGACAGATATTTGGGCAAGATTCCTATTCAAATTTTCAATTAAAATGTTAAGATTATCATTAGAGGCAAGAAATGACGTATCGTCAGCATATCAGGATATATAATAAAATGAGGTTCACAACAAGAACAATGACATTGATATGAATTCAGAATAATAGAGTTTCTAGTACTGAGCCTTGAGGGACACCCATATTTATTTTCCTGAAAGACGATGGATCAGGAGTTGGTCTAGCGGTAACGTCTGAGGGCGGCTCTCTGTATTCGCCTGCAAACTGACTCTGATCGGACCCAGGTTCGAATCTAAGTCACGTCTTTCTGATGGTGACGTTAAAGGAGAATTAAGCCCTGCTTACAGATTTACTTATATTGGAAGGTGTAATATATTCCTACTTATTGGCCTAAATCATTTTCTAATAAGATATCAGAAAAGGGTATTATAAGTAAAGATATTCCAACACCCGGTATCGTCTCCTACTCATTTACATGGGGGCTGCCATTTTCTTGCTGATTTGGAGTTGTACATGAACCATTGAGAAATGTTCCAGTCAGAAAGATATTTTGAATCCAAATCCTAAATTTATTTTCTTCATTACCTAAAATCCCATATGTGACGGAAAAAAATATAAAGTGGGTGTTTACATGTATTATAAAAATTAAATCTTTATAATGATACTTTTAAATTGTCTGGTTTTGCTTAACAAAAATCTTTTTTCTTGGGTTTGCCAAACAGAGCAGAACATAATATATGCAGCATGCATTCTGACTTTTCAAGTCCATTATCCATTAAAGCAGGTGAATGCATAGTTTGCCGCTATAGATGCTCAGGGAAGAAGCATCCGTAAAATTTGAATTAATTTGCTCCGTCCCATACGTCCAGTATCGAGAAAATAGATTTCTATTAAGCGAATATCGATTTTCAACAGAAATATATAAGGAAACCTTCAGTTTAAAAATAAATTGACATATCTATTCTATATTTTTCATCTCAAATGGGTTTTTAATTTTGAAGAAGGCAATTGAGCATTTGGATTAAGACAATCTTCTTGTACACATAAACAAAATGGCAGCCCCCATGTGCTGCTAGCAGACGATACATATTGCTAGCAGATGGTAAATTTTGCTCAGAAAAAATTGATTCTTATCGATCTCGTATATTTTGACGCGAAGCCATATAGTCTAACAAGTAGGAATAAATAACACCTTTGAACACTATCGTCTTTATTTTTGAGCGTAATTCTCCTTTAAAGGTCGGTCCCAGACGTACTCATATTTGAGTGATACACTTCTGTCAAAAATTCAATCACACACACAAACGCACACACACACACATTGATAGTTATTATTGTAAACAGTTAACTGTTCTCTGTGTAATAAATAAGTCTTAGATTTAAACCAATTAAAATTAAGACACGCCTCTAGCACCGTAATATTGCATTTTTTGTAATAAAACATGAGAAAGGGAGTCGAAAGCTTTAGAGAGATCCTTAAAACACCTTATGACTTCTTTACCTGCGTTTAGCTCTGTAATTATTCGATTGTGAATTTCAACAACTGCCATGTCTGTAGAGTAATTTTCGCGGAAACCGTATTGACTATCATATAACATACAGTACATTACTATAAAAACGTATATAGTCTATTGATATCGGGTGGTAGATTATTACATTAATATAGTAAACGAAGAAGCTTGACTGGGGAGGAATTGGAGTAATATGCCGAAAGATTTGTTTACAAATTAAAAATTCCTCCCCAGTCAAGCTTCTTCGTTTACTAACCATTGTCTACGGCGGACCGTTTGAATATTAATGAGTCAGAAAGAAGAGGATCTTGGGTATTTGATTCTAGTTCGTCGTGACTTGGCCGTGAACCAGAATAGCCTGGTGGTTAAGTCGCTGCCCGGCAAGCAGTAGATGACAGGTTCGAATCCCGCTGGTTCCAAATTTTTCTGACTTGTGTTTTTCATTACAGATCGAGCATACGATCTTTAACACTGGGAGTAATATGCCGAAAGATTTGTTTACATACTTTAATATAGAATATCCTGTTTAAAAACGGGAAGGACTTTGGCTTTTTTCATGTTTGATGGTACAAAACCGGTTGTAAGAGAGGAGTTAAAATGTGTAAAAGTGGTTTAAATATAAAGGGTAAAACATGTTTTACAACAGATGGATCAATATCATCAAATCCACTACTCTTACCCGGTTCAAGCAATTTAACAATAAATAATATTTCCTCATATTATGTCAATGACGTTCAGTGAATATTTACTTACACATACCACGGCGCGCTTTCAAAATGCTTAACCATTTTCCCGTCTAATTCATACAGAATGTGATTCAAATGAAAATTTATCATCTTATTAGATGAGTAACTCGAATCCATAAATGAGGTTCTTTTAGACTTTCAGGATCAGATTAGATCAGATTAGCTTGATTCGTATTTTATGTCACA
This sequence comes from Heliocidaris erythrogramma, assembly GCA_025617745.1. Classification (NCBI taxonomy): domain Eukaryota; kingdom Metazoa; phylum Echinodermata; class Echinoidea; order Camarodonta; family Echinometridae; genus Heliocidaris; species Heliocidaris erythrogramma. Next base: position 13,053,093 of record CM046870.1, on the reverse strand, counting down.
TCCCTTTCTTAGAAAAGTCAGTTTATGAATACAATCAGAATCTAAATAGCACAGTGATAACCGAAAAATCAATGAAACGATATATATAAAACTCTGTTTTCCATTATAACTTTTACAAAATTTATCTGGTCTGAATCTTAATTCCATGTTCCATATCTTTCCATTATTCTCTCCAAAGGCACGGGAAAGCTTAAAAGCGACCGTTTATTCCAAGCAATCATCGAGGTATGCTCGTGACTTTGACAGCGTGGTCGATACCTTTCCTGAGGATGTCCGGCGTCAGATTGCTTTCATACGGGACATCGGGATATCCGCTCTCGATAATGATACATTCAAAGAGGTCAGTGAGAATAAGGAAAAAGACACTGAAATTTTTTTTTTCGTTTATTGTTCACAATTTTGATATAACCCGTCATCAAAATATAATAAAATATCTATCAAATTAAATAAAAACTAATACTCTACCAACATCAATTAAGATCAAGTTTTAAACTTTCACGCTTTGGTGAGCAGATTCATTTAACCATTAGAGGGTCTGATTTTTAAAAAAATAGAGGAAATAGCCATTCAAATGTTAATGAACATGTGCATCTGTACGACATTCTTGTTCAACAGTGAGAACAAAATTTGAGAAACAGTGAGGAGAATTATGCTCTGGATGTCAACTGTAGTCTCAAGACTGGATTATTTCTGTTGATTTTTTTTCTTTTGTTTTTATTTGATTCTACAATATGAAAATTGCTAATCAACATTCGAATGACTTTTACTTACGTATTGTGCACAAGCCTCGGACTTTTAGGTATAAATCTGGACACCTTCCGCTATGCATGTATACGTAACAGTATAAGACCGCAAAGACTTTCAAGGAATCAACACAAAGGCAATTTTAATTCCCTGTTGTATAAAAAAAAATCACGTTGGGATTATATAACGCAACATCATGTAATGTTCACACGCTTCAAAAGGTGATTGATAAGGCTACTGAAATTGTCTCAGGTTGATTTCTCAAAGGTCTTTGCGATCGTGTTCTTTAAACATTGAATTTATATTCATTTGATACAAGAAGGAAATAAATGTGTTTTGAATAGAACTGATAATTGGGGTGAACTTGATATGAGCCACCGGCACATATTTAAATCTATATTTACTTCTTAATCGGCATGAGTACTTATGGCAGCTGACATTTGCGTATCATCCTCTTTACAAAAAAAAATGTCATCCAAGAATTGTGTGTATAAATATGTGATCCTGCATATGATTTTGTGTGTCACCCCTCCCCTCCCCTAATAAAACGTTCTACAAGGTATCATGGTACAATGAAGATATAGGTTAAATAAAGTTAAAGGATCACTCATGGTTCAGAGAAAAGGAAAAAAGAGATTCTCACTTATATACTTTCGCAGTTACAAACCGTGAAAGGGAAGATGAGGAGGAACTACAGTACTGCCAAACTTTGCCGCCCAACCAATGCTTCGGATTGCATCCGACTAGAGCCAGGTAAGATCGATCAACGGCAACTAATCAATACGATATTTCTGCCATGGATGACTGAGTACCAGGGTTTCTAAAAAGAGTTGTCAAAATCTCTTTGTTCTAAGTTTGGGCTGATGCAACGAATGTGGGTCTAGCCATATGAATGTGTTACTATAGTCTAAAGTCATTTTCAAAGATGAACTCTCCTTTGTGCTTCAATGCTTCATTGTTTAAAGTGATCAAGTGTATCTAAGCTTTCAAATGACCTTGTTTCAATCCATATGATAATCTTTAATTTATTTTAACAGACTTCTAACTTCTTGTCCAGCGATAACACTCTGCTCATTAATTTTGTCCATTGCACCATTTCACCTGCATAAGGTGCATATGGTATTGTTTTTTTTGCAAATAGCACATGAACTAAAAGGCTTATTGTTCTTAAAGACTAAAAAGAAGGAAAAATGGATTCTTGTCTTGAGAATTACCTAGGTAATTGATAGTAGACTTTCAAGAAAAAGGATAGCTTCCCATAAATAAAAGGTTGTCCATTTTGAATGACTCAGTAAAAGGCTTATTGAAAAGGGATACTGATGAAGCCAAGATTGGGTTATCATGGGAAGTAATAAGCTTGTAATAAGTCCTTTCTTGAGTTTGAATTGACTTTAACACCTTTTCTATTAAAATGCACAAATCAATTGAAAATAACTCAGCAAATGTTTTCCAACTGAAGTAATTAATGTATAATTGGTTTGACCCATACTCGCTGCTTCAGCCCAAACTTGGTACAAAAGGATTTTCACAATACATTTTGAAATTCCTGTTTCTCAGTCATCCTTTGCAGCACAGTTATGAATAAGGTATCATTACACAGAATATAAGTTGTTCTTCACTATGAAATGCATTTCAAGCTCATAGAGGTTGTAACCTTAATTAGACGCTACGCAAGATAGGTATACTTTTTTTATACGCACTGTACAATATATGCCTCAGTATAACGAAATACATTTTATACAAACTGGTATTGTTATAAGTGAATGAAAACTTTTCCCGGTCGGTGCAAAGATTTGCTAACATCGTTTATCATCTCATAGTATTAAGTATTAATCAGGAAACAAATTTCCATTCAAAATGGTCACTCATATTCCTTTTTCGTGCATTCAAATTATGAAATTAACGCAAATGTCGCTCTCGGACAAATTAAAAATCCGAGCATTCAAATTCAACAACCAGTCAACCAAATTCATACACAGGCATTCAATTTTCGAATGAGAGCCCTTTTTTCGGCTCGTTCAAGTTAACACGGATGGCTTGATGAGGTTGATTCCGGCCTTCTATTTAATTTGTAGTCTACCAATTTGCTAATTTGATTTAATGTATATACGGCATAAAATTGGCAAAATAATGGAATCGCGTGGTGATATAATTGTATATATATATATATATATATATATATATATATATATATATATGGGGGCTACACGCTTGTGCTTCATCTCTAAGGCGGTGGAATTTCTATTTGCCTGGATGGTATCAACATTATTTGCCATCCTAACGTAAGGACATGTTAAATTCTAATATCATCACGCTGTGGTATGTTTATTTTTTAAATATCGTCTCATTAATTAGAAACACTTAAATTCAATATACTTTTTTTGCAATATAAATATTCCTATCTTCACAGGACTGGTATATAAAAAAAAGCCGCAAGACGCTATGTCCTTGCAATTTCCTTACTGATGTGGAGATATTTGTGACAAATCTTAGTCTTTCAACATGTTAAACGTGAGAAAAATACCACATGATGAATGAGAATTTGACACGTCCTATGACGGCAAATAATGTTGGTGATATCTTCCAAAATAAAATAGTCTACTGACTCACAAAAGTGTGTGTATCCTTTACCCTCCAACTCTCCCCACCCCCTATACTAATTTCAAACAGACTGACCCGTTGAATTCATTAATTTTATTCCAATGTTGCCATATCTGTTAAATTGTATGCACGAATTAGCAATGTGTTGCCTACAAATGAAAGTGAATGCCGGAATCAAGCTAATCAAGCCGAACATGTTAACTTGAATGAGCGGATTCTTAATTTGAATTCGCAAATTGAATTCCCGTATGTAAATCTGGTTGACTGGTTGCTGAATTTGAATGCTCGGATTCTTAATTTGAATTACAGAAATCGTCCTAGAGCGTCATGTGCGTTAGTTTTAATGCACGAAAAATTAACTTTACTGACCAAATGATGAAACTGGGTGGGAAAAGCTATATATAGGCCTACTAACGTACATCATCACACCCACACCCTCACGCACGCACACAAACTCTCACACGTCAAATTTGAAAGAAAAACGACGGAGAGAATGCGATGGTCTGAGAGAATAAAGAGAGAGAGGGGAGAAAGAGATAGAAGAGGGAAAGAGAGAGAGAGGGGGGGGGGGGGGGGGGAGAAGGTAGATGGGGTGAAGAAAGAGAAAGGAGGATAATTATATCAATTACATTAGAGTCATAATAAAACTTCGATAAGATTATGGCTCCTCATTTTTACTCGTCACCGTTCCATGCAGGGCTGCACGCGATCATGGCTAACTCACGTGATTGGGACGAGAGGCTGTGGGCGTGGAAGGGTTTCCGGGATGCTGTCGGTGTGCCGAACAAACCGTTGTTCGCTCGCTACGTCGACATAGTCAACCAAGCTGCACGTCTTAACGGTACAACTTCTCCTCAGTTTAAACTTCCAGTTATGTAAAATTCAGTTCAAAATTTCACAATTTGATTGGAAGATGATTTGGAGTACTTACCATCATTTATGGCATGTGACTGCTTTGTGAAAGAACCTGTCCAGGAATTACTGGGGAAGATTGATTATGTAGTATATAATAAGGTTTTGAACCATAAATGTGATTACTAAACTGACTCAGACTTGCCAAGGAGGTACCTCCTTGGTATTGCTAAAAGTAATTTACATTGAAAAGAACTGCACATACGACTACACACATGTGGCATAAAAATCCGTTCCAAAGTTTCGAAGTATTTCTATTTCTGTTTGGATCATGAGGGCATTTCATTAGCAACCCTTTCATATGACACTGCTACTATGCTATTCAAAGAATTAGAAAGCTAAATTTTTTTTACTTTAAGCCTTCCAGAAGTTAGCTTTTATTAAAAGGTATTGGAATATGGTTTATGCAGCGTCAGTAAATGGAGGTCGGCTCAAGATTTGGCGTGTTCACTGCTGCGGAACTAGACTCGTTAATAGAGGAAATCCAATCAAAATAAAACCGTCTGTCTCCCAGACTCTATTTGTATGAGGAATTATAATCATTTAGTTATATAATAAAAACACATATAATTATTTACGTTACAAATAAAACTTTTCGACCCTTGCGATAATGACAGGCTACATAGACCGTGGTCATGATTGGAGGTATTACTACGGAGACGACGTTGAAGAAAAGGTTTACGAGCTCTACGACGCCATCCTACCGCTATACAAGCAGCTTCATGCCTATGTTCGGAGGCGACTCCACGGGGTCTTCGGTGACAATATCGACGTGAAGGGGTACCTTCCAGCTAATGTGTTGGGTAGGTGACTCAACTTTCTGAAGGTCTCACACAGGGCACATGAAAATGTGTACATGGGACTACACACACATGTGGCATGAACGTTTAGTCCAAATGTTTCAGCTATTTATCCTCGTATTTCAAATATGAGGGCATTTGAAGAGCAATTCTTTTCGGGTAACATTATTTTCGTCTATGATATTCTTTTAAACTGACATGAAAAGAATAAAAAAGCTCACAATTTCACCTTTAGGCTTTACCAAAACCCAACCTTCTCTTAAAGTGTCAAGATGAAGTATGACAGGCACATTAGTCATATATTGCATATTATACAGAACACATTAGTTGAACATGGATTCCTGTCATGTATTTCCAAAGATTTCAAGCCCAATTCATATACTCCGGACATAACATGCAAACTGAAAGCTATTTATTGAATTCTGGTAATGAATTTTAAATTATGAGTAAAATCTGCAGTAAAGTAATCTAGGCCTAGAACTGTTTGTCATGTAAAGTACTAATAGTAGGTATGTTAATAAAAAAAATGAATAGACTAACGAAACATATAATTAACTAGAAATTACATTGACTGAAAATTACAACTCTCATTTACACATTGTGCCATGTGTTACGCACAGGGGTCGCGAGGCGTCGGGTTTTTTTTTTAAATTTTGTTTGTTTGCTTGTTTTTTTCTCTTTCAATCCTCATTACTCTGCCGATTGATATTCTGGCAAAAGTTTGGCGGATATCACTTATATATTAGGCTTGAATACTCAGTGTATGTTTTATTTGATCCTGTCAGACTGTATTTTCCATTATTACCATAACTCAATATTATCTTCAATATTGAGAGTGGGCCTGTTATGTTTCATGATGTCATACTTTCTGTAGGTGACATGTGGGGACGCTTCTGGGAGAATCTTTACCCGATGGTGGTACCATATCCGGACAGACCAAATATCGATGTAACAGATAACATGGTTGAACAGGTATGAACCCCTCGATCTTCCTCCTCTCCCCTCCCTCTTTCACTCATTTCTCCGTACTCTGTCCCCTTCCCTTCCCCTCTCGCTCAACTCTCTCTCTCTCTCTGCCAGACACACACACGCACATGCACACCCACACACCCCAATGCACACACTCACAAAATAAGCATTGTGTAAAAATGTATTGTCAAATATAACACTATAGTTATGTTCAAACGTAGTACATAGCATCGATGCTATGTTAGCATCTATGCTATGTAAGTTTCAATAATATTTCCAGTACGTTCAGACAGGCCGTGATCGACTTGCTTCTATCACCCACTCGTGACTATTCATCGCTCACCCGCTGCCAAAACAATAATTACTGCGCCACACAGAGTGACCCGAGTATAATTGGTATGCATGGTCAAACCCCCGGAAGTTATATGTCTTCATAAATCAACATAATAACACAGTAACAATTCATTTGTAATATCGATAATACAATCAAGTAGCAAATACATGTGTTATAATACTTAATTTTAAATAAACCTTGTACATGTCAAAATTGACTGAACTCCAATCTTATGCCAAAATAAAACACATGCATGCACACTATATTCTCTGGTAAGCACACGTAAATCAATATCTAAAGACCACATCATACTTTAGTTAAGGTCTGATTCTGAAAGAGCAGATTCTCAGCTTTAAAATGATATGATGTTCATAACTCAATGTACAAAGAGAAGAATGCACAGTCCCTCATAATGTTACTTCTTAATAAGGGTTTAAAGTTTGCAGTCTATTGAAGCACTCTGACTTGCAAAGTGTTGTGCTAAGGTGACAAATGGAGGATTAGAATTCAATGAAAATTTTTATGAAAGGATTATCAGATTATCCTTAAACTTGGCATACTACATAGACATATCCTGTTTATCATAGTGCACAAGTATCAATGCAAGAACTTACTCCGGGAGATTTATGGGAGATTAAAATGAGACAAGTATTCAGGGTCGTGAAAAAGAAAAGTAATACAACAAAAACCAGAGAAGACACACATAAGTCTGATAAAAAGCTGGCAAAAATACCACTTCTAGATTGTTTGGTGCCTCCACATTTTAGATTACTTAGAACAAAGTATACACTCTTAAAAATGCGGGGTCAAAAATAACCCCAAACGGGGTTACAAATGACCCCGCATGCGGGATCAACTATGCACAAACCCGTGCGGGGTCACCCAAAGTAACCACATAGCGTGGTTACATTTCGACCCCGAATGTGGTCAAAATTTAACCACGATTGCGTGGTCATTTCTGCATAACTTGACCCCGCATAATTTGACCCCGCATACTAATGATCATTACCTTATAACCCCGTCAAAACGTACGGGGTCATTTCTTCCGACCACGCAACGTGGTCATTTCCCGTCGGACGGGGTTGATACTTCTGCCAGATGCGCGTGTACCATCCACGTTTCAAAGATTAAAAAAAGAAGCTAATGTCAAGTAATATCATAACATAACATATTTTGTATATTTTGTTCACTATATAACCTATCCTCACCTATCGTATAGCATATCATATACACCTATCATCCTACTTTAACCCTACTCCTATTATAGTCCTACATCCTATCCTATACCTATATCCTGAAAACCTTTACTTTATTATATAGGGACTGTATTGCAGTGCTTGCTAAAAGTGGTTAAAGATTTTAATTTAATTTTCTAATGTAGATTTTTAGATCTTAAACCTAATTACATGTTTGAATATATACAACATAATAATTAGTATACATACATTTTTCATCACATTTCAAAGTGGAATCATTGCATAAAAACTTAAAAATCAAGTGTCATTTATATATATAAATTCTGGTTGTTTACGGTTGCTCATGGGTATTCAGGATACATCATGAATATTCATGACAATGGCCCAACGTTTAACCAAGTAGAAGTCGGACCAATACTTTGCTGATGAATAAGCAATATTTCAAATGGTTAGTGATTAACCAGTGAAATTGGAACATTGTGACCAACATATTTTTGGAAATAACCCATATGGTGTTGACCAATCGCATTGGTACATTTTTTGACCAGTCAGTCCTTTTTAGAGTGCATTAAAATGACCAGTTTTTGCGTGGTAATAAAATGACCACGCAAAAACTGGTCATTTTAATGCAGCGGGAGCATTATTGATCGAAAACAACCCCGAAACGTGGTCGAATAAATTCGACCACGCAATATGCGACCCCGCATTTTTAAGAGTGTACTCTTGCAGGAAATACCCACAACTAAAATTGCATGCCAACCAAAACACATTGATCTCTAACTGAAAATCACACAGTGCAACTTTTGGGTGGTTTTGTGGTGCCTGGTCACATATATAAAAAAGAAAAAGATAAAAAGAAGGACCCCCCCCCCAAGAAAACACAACAACCCCCTTCCTTACCACACAGTATACACATTACCCTACTATACCCCTATATACATCACATGAATACATACATTACATTACAGTACCAGATGAAACAGACAGAATAATAGGGGAAAAAAGTAGGGAAGAGGGTACATCACATGAATACATACATTGCATTATATTATAGCACCACATGAAACAGATAGAATTATAATAGCAGCGAGTGAAGATAGCAGCGATTGCGCTCACACGACAAATAGTCACAAGCGCGGTGGGTGGTTTACCGCAAAGCGTCGATGCTATGTCGCTGGATCCTGAGATTTACTCCTGCTAAACTCGCTGCGAGAATAGTTTGGAAACTCGCTTCTATCTCGTGATCATCTGCGTTCAGACAGCGTTTGGTCTCGACACTATCTGGTCTTCACCAAAATAGCATCGACACCTCGATAGCATCGATGCTATCGCTCTACGTGTGAACGTACCTTATATTAATGTGGAGCAGTAAGATGTGAATACGTGTGAATTTATTTGTAAATTACTGGAAATTGTTTACAAAGATTCCCTTGCAATTTGCAAATGATTTGTACGGGGTCACAGAGGTATCATTCAGGGAAAAAGTATAGACAAAAGTATAGACCAACACAAAAAAGGTTCCCATTTTGTTTTACGTATAGATTAATGTTATTCTTTGTACGTGCATTGCGAAGGCATCACTGAGGCAAGTAATCTAGGATACATGTGGTAAACTAAATGGGTCAAAAGAAAAACAGAAACTTTCCTAGCAAATGATAAAGAAATTAAGAAGTCCTTGAATTTACAAACCCACCAACAATGAAAATAAACCCTTTTCCGTTGATCAGTTTCCTCTATCCTTTAGATGGGAACATATGATTTTGTTTGAAGCAGAGAGTATACTGCACTATGGGGTACGACAAAAACAAAAATCACGTGAACTTGTCAAATATTATACTATATTAACGTGGAGCAGTAAGATGTGAATACGTGTGAATTTATTTGTAAATTACTGGAAATTGTTTACAAAGATTCCCTTGCAATTTGCAAATGATTTGTAAGGGGTCACAGAGGTTATCATTCAGGAAAAAAAGTATAGACAAATATGACGCGGTAAAATAAAGGTTCCCATTTTGTTCTACGTATAGATTAATGTTATTCTTTATAATGTGCATTGCGAAGGCATCACTGAGGCGAGGATACATGTGGTAAACCAAAATGGGTCAAAAGAAAAACAGAAACTTTCCTAGCAAATGATAAAGAAATTAAGAGGTCCTTGAATTTACAAACCCACCAACAATGAAAATAAACCCTTTTCCGTTGATCAATTTCCTCTATCCTTTTGAAGGGAACATATGATTTTGTTTGAAGCAGAGGGTATACTGCACTATGGGGTACGACAAAAAAAAATGCACGTGAACTTGCAATGGTTCTGCTGCAAGCAGGGCTTCCCAATAATATCCCCCCGGTCTGGGAGCATTCTACCCACTGTGTATTAATTTCTGGATACGCCACTGACTTATAAACTGCGGAATCCTATATGTACACTTTTGGGCAAACACAAGTTTATTGGCCATTTTGTATCCCTGATACGTCACTAAATATCAGAAAATGGTGAACTTATATAATTTACGTTGAAAGTACACGTTTTTTTATATATGTTTTGATCTGATCCGAGCTATTATGGGTCGATTGACTAAACCATGTATCAGGTATATCAAAATCCCATGTAGTCAAGAACGTATTTGACAAATTACCTTGGACTACAGCGGCCTAAATTGTGGAAGGGGAGAGGAGGAGATTGCAATCGGGCGCCGAGATTTCTCGCGCGTATAGACGCGCACACAACCACACACATGTACACTTTGCATACATATTACATTCGAGAAATCGGACTCATTGGAGGATGTTTTTAACATAATTATTGTAATGGTTAATTTCATTATCAACAGCATTTGGAAAAGAAATTTTTACTACGATAACAGTCACTTGTCTTATAATTATCTCAAAATTTTCAACAACTGATTGTAACTTTTTTCCCTCGAAAAGTGGGGAGGGGGAGGGGAATATTAGTACAGGCCATCATCCTACTTCAAAAGTGGGGGGGGGGGGATGTATACCCCAAACCCCCTGGGATTTTCGCCCGTGGACTTACCCATTTGACTTTGACATATAGATAAATTCATATGACTTACACATTTCTTCGCATGCAGGGGATCAACGCCACGCAAATATTTCGACTGGCCAACGAGTTCTTCACTTCTTGTGGAATGATCTCGGTAAATGAAGGGTTTTGGGAGAACTCCCAGTTCGTTCACCCCAAGGATGGCCGAGAAGTGGCATGCCATCCCTCCGCCTGGAATTTCGGGACTGGAGATGACTTCAGGTTCTCAGATTTTACCCTTTTTTGCTTTGTTTTCTTGTTTGTTTGTTGAAAATTGGATCCTCTGTCTGTGATTTTGAAAATCTGATGAGCATTTTGACCCTATATTCAGCATATACTTCTTTCTTCTTTTCCTTTTTGCTTTTTCGAAATTTCTCTGCTAACTCGTCGGCGAATTTTTAGTTTTGTTTTCATCTCTTTTGCTGAATTATTTATCTCTTTTTATTCTTTTTTTTCTCTTCAAAAAAAAGAAAGAATGTGATTCCAGATATGTAAACTGCATACTACAGAATGCATTTCCCTCTTCTGTTTACTATGCGCTATTTTCCCCATTATCTGCATCATTTAGGGTTAGTTTTAATGATCAATCTTGTTTTATTGTGTGTACGACACGTGACCCGGCAGCAATATTGTACGTTCTAAAAAAATTAAAGTGTTCAATAACCCATGTAAAAGGGCCGAGGAGTGATCACTTTTTCAAAATGGTAGATTAACACTTTTAACACGCAGGATTCAGCCTTTATAGTTGTTGCATCCAACATGTTTAAAGTGTGAATCTACCATTTTGAAAACTGTGGTCACTCCTCGGCCCTTTTAAATGGTGATTTAAGAGTGTACACAAACCGAATTCTAAACTTGGACCAAACATTAAACCTAAACCTAACCTAAAACCTAACTACAATTCTAACCCTAACCCTATATCTTTGATGGAATAAACCCAGAGCAATTAACGCCTCACATTAGTCTAGTTCTGGACGGATTTTGTCCGTAAACCACATGCGCGTGCACCCAGCGTAGAACGGTATTTTTCGGGGAGGGTGAATTTGTTGTGAGAGTGAAAGAGCGGACTGACTTCGCACCGTTCTTCGCTTTGTGCACGCACACGGCGTTTTACAGACAAAATATAGGTCCAGAACTAGACTACCAGAGCATACGAGACACCTGTTTTATGTATGTGCAATAGACATAGCATACCTTATCACTACATATTCCATTTCTACATTGATTAAAGAATTGCCATGTGTGCCAAGGTCAACATGCAAGACTTCCTGATCGCACACCATGAGATGGGTCATATCCAGTACTACATGCAGTACAAGGACCAACCCAGGGCATACCAAGGTGGAGCTAATGGTGCCTTCCACGAGGCCATAGGGGAAGTGATGTCGCTTTCTGTGGCCACGCCCAAACACCTCCAGGAGATTGGTCTTTTGGAGGGCGTCGACGAAAAAGACACAGGTGACTTCGCTGTAATACCTCACAACAGTGGCGTAGACAGGATTTTGTAAGGGGGGGGGGGGGGGCGAGGGGCGAGGGGCACACAAATGCAGGGCTGTCAACTTTGGGGAACTGCTTGGAGGAAGATTCGTATTATTTTACTTCTCGCCAGCCCTCCAAAATCGCTCGGGGGGGGGGGGGATGAAATGTTTTCCTCCATAATTCTCTGACAATCAAAAAAAGAGATCAGTTCTAAATGAGGGGGCAATATCCAAAAAGTTGGAGCACAATGTATACTTTTTCTTGAATCCGCCACTGCCCGATAACCTTTTTTCTCGTCAAAGTTGTCAGGGGCAGTCTGCCTCCCCCCCCCCCCCCCCCCCCGGCTACGCTAGTGCCTCACACCATCATCAACAAGATTAACAACAACAGCAACAACATCAGCAGCATTACCAGCAGTAAAGGGTTCTTGTAGTCACTGCTTTCCTTTCTTTCATAATGAATTCTGTCTCCTTGTTCCCCTTCTAGAATCGGACATCAACTTCCTACTCAGGATGAGTCTGCGGACGGTAGCCACCTTGCCATTCAGTCTGGGTTTGTCGCAGTGGAGATGGGACTTGATGCGTGGCGATTACCATGTCAACGACTCCATGGACGTCTGGTGGCGGATGAAGTATGAAACTCTTTCGTGTATTTGCTATTCATTCAGGACCAATATGTAATTTTCGCTATCATCCAAAATAGCTGGTTATCCCTATTGGCCCAGACCTGCAGAAAGGAGACGCTTAAGCAGCATGTGTCGCCACGACTTGTGACAATAGGAAAGTAATAATTATAATAATGATTTAGAGGTGTCGTAGTCGAGTGGTTTAATCCCTTGACTGGGAATGCAAAGGTCGTGGGTTCGAACCCCGGCACGGCACTTATGCCCTTGAGTAAGGCATTTTATCTACATTGCTCCTCTCCACCCAGGTGTTAAATGGGTACCCGGTAGGATGCGAACGTCATTGTGGTTGGATTAGCATGTGCGCTCTTGAAAACAGGCGACTGGCAGGAATGCTCCCCAGAGGAGTGGAGAATGTGCGTTGTAATGTGCGGAATCGCAAGTGAATCCGGTGACCGGGTTAATAATGATGTAAGCGCTTTGGTCGGTTACGTTGTAACTGGTAAGGCGCTATATAAAAAACAGCTATTATTATTTTATCTCAGCCTATTGTTAGCATTCCCCTTAACGCACGGTTTCTTTCCCCGTAACGTCGAATTTCTATTGTGACGGAATAAACCACATTGTTAGGATTCCCCCTAACGTAGGAAATAATGTTGTAATAATAATAATAATAATAATAATAATAATAATAATGCTTACATAGCGCACATCACTAACTTAATAAGAACGTCCCTGTGCGCTTCAAGAAAATGTACATGGAGTTATGATAATAAATAATCAAATAATTGCTTAGAACCAGTTACAGTTTCAAAGTACTAATAAAGCTTGTCACTGACTTTAGGTTAACAAAATCATTATTTCATAAGGATACTTCATCAACTGAATAAGTTTACACTGTCAAGAAATTGTTAAAGATAGTTCGGTAAAGTATAGAACATGGATAAGATTATGTATGTCACAGAAACTACCAGACAGCCTAAAGAAATGATCAAATATCAATTTATGAAGAGGTATATTTTCAACAGAGTCTTGAATGACTGTTGAATTTGCCTATTATACAATGTCGGGGAGGCTATTCCATGATTCGGCGGATGCCACTTTAAAAGAGCGAGTGCCATAAAATTGAGTTCGAATGTTCGAAAAATATTATTAGATGTCGTCAAACAAATTGCCTCTTGAGGCAAGGTTCTCGCAGTAGGCTTGAGTCTCACATCACTGGTCCCTTTAGTCATCCTCTGATCTGCAAAATATTACGATAATCTATCTAGAATATTCGCTCAAAAATTATTTTGGTTTTTTAATGAAATGTACTATTCCGTATTGCCACTACACTTGGTAACACTTTGTGAGTTTATGCGCCCCTTGTCGGCCAACAGCACAAGGACACTAGTTTGGAAAGTCGACATTGGTTCTGATTGTTATTATAGCCATTGAGTCCCTTTTAGATATTTGGAGATTTTGTGTAGGCATTTTCTGTTTCTACTTCTACTTATATTTTAAATATTTCCATTTTTTCTTGGTCTAACCTTCCTTATTTATTATCTGTTGTTACCGCCAAGCTGTAATCTTTAAAGGCAGGTTCTTGGCGCCACCTGTTCCTGGAAGGGGAAAAGCGCACTGAATCTGGTCTCTCCTCCCAATATAATTAATTGGGATGTGCAGGTGCACCACTACACCGGGGTTTCCCCCTACTCTTATTTCAATAGTGCAGTGGGTTCTTAGCGTGCAAAGGTTGTGACTCTCCTCTACACGGCCACCCCCCTCCAAAAAAAACCCAAAAAACAAAACAAAACAAAACCAAAAAAAAAAAACAAAAAAAAAAACATTCGAACCAACGATCTTTGGTTCGACAGACGCTTTACCGACTGTGCCAACTCGCCTCCTCGAACAACATATGTGTGCCTGATAGCAAAATAAGAGAAAAGGAAATTATCTTTGAACTGAAGGGTTTAAGTGGGCAGAACCGGTCCGTGCCCTTCTTTAAAGCCAATCTGGCATTGGCCGGTACAAGAATACATAATTACATGTATTGTTATTATTAATATTATTATTGTTGTCGATTTGTCCACAAACTTTTGTTCAGTTGGGAGATAAAAATGTAACTAGTCTTCATCCAGAAATCTCGATCTTAATTAATCTATCTCTCTTTTGTTTTTGTTTTACCAGGGAGGAGGTGGAAGAGTCTCTGTTCCACCTCCCTGGTTTTACTCTCTTTTGTTTATTATTGATATTATAATTATTATTATTATTATTACTTATAATTTCATTATTATTGTAGGTATAGCACACTAAAATCTGAACTACTTTGGGGGTGTGTAAAATTGGTCTCATTTTAAAGAGCGTGAAAAAATATGAAATTTGGCCCAAAAAAAACATCATCAAGATTGGATGAACGGTTCTCGGGATATGATTCTGGAAAGTTTCGGAAATAATCCCGAAAACCTGCCACAAAATTTGCCATTTTTGGCCCCCAAAAAACTTTTGCACACCCACAAAATCCAAATTACTCACTTAAAACAACTGCAAATTACAGAATCAAGACAACTCTCGTTGGTTTATTAAATTTTTATAACAGTAGGTATGTCACTGATCTCAGATTTGTACAATAGATCCATGAAAATGCTGTTTTGTTCAAAATTTACACCCGCACCTTAGTATATTGGCAAAAAATGAGTCAGCTAATTAAATATGCGTAAAATGAATATCTCCACTTCTAAAAGTAGCACATGGCTGAAATTTGGTATGGTCATTAAGTCTCCCAAGTTGTATCCAAATATTTACTTTTAATGTGATTATCTCATTAAATATGCAAATTAGTCCATTAAATATGTAAATTCCAAATATGCAAATTAGGTGGATGTTGACGATATTTTTCGGCACGCACAAATTCCTTAAATACATGCTGAATTCAAGTATTAAACATTAAAGTAATTCAAACTACATCTTATATCCATACAACAGGTTAAAAGCATGAGAACATATATATTTGATTTAAAAATATGTTGTGATATTAGATGGCCCATTAAATATGCGTAAACTTTGACAAGCAGTGTTGTGTTTTCTTTGACAAAAATGTTCTTTTAAATTGACAATTTTGATTCCAAATTCATATTAAACCAGCTAATCTGTAAATCTGATAAGGAGGTCGATTTCTTGTGCCGTCCATCCACACAGATCGTGTAGTCTTGACGTGTGGTGAGCCATCTTCTCATTGAAGGGACACAAATTCAGTCAAGTCGGTGTTGCTGTTCAAATGTTTGAGCGAGTTTCACTCATTGTATAGAAAATGAATTAGATAACAAGAAGCTACAGACTTTCAGCTACAAGAGCATACGTTCAAAATTAAAAATTACCGATTTTTAGCGGAGCCAAGCAGAGTTTCTTGAAATCCATTCTAGCTATCATAACTCTTCTTCTGAAGAAGCTGTTGAAATTTCTGAACTGCCAACAGGTCAGGGGTCATATCAGTCTATTGTGATGAATGAAACACTTGATACTATTCCATTTTCTACAAGGGGTTTTTTCAAAGTGATGCAGCTCAACCAAGTGTCAAAATCAGTGTTTACGTTGCGTGTGCTGCACTGTGCGGCAGGCGTAGGAAGCATGCACAGTGATATGCCTAATTATTGTTTTTATTATTATTATCATCGTCATTATTATTATTATCACTCAAACAGGAGTCACGTCAGTAAGCACTCATTTTTTTTTAAAAGAAAGTACTTACTCTTTTTTCCTCTCTTGTTCATCTTTATCATTGTCCGAGTCTTTTCATTTTCTTGTTGTATTTTTCTTATTATTATGATGTGAGGAATGAGCTGGTAGGTGTAGAAGCACCAGTCGAGAGGACCGATAACGATTTCGATCCTGGTGCCATGATCCACTTCATTACTGATTATCCATTTATAGGGTAAGTTTGTTCATTTTCCGCGTTTTGGTTCTCCTTGGGCGTCATTGGCAAGGAAGGGGGCGGGGGCTATTCCCCGTGTTTTTCAGCAACATTCTTTAACGAGAGAGAGAGAGAGAGAGATTGGGGAGAGGAGGGAGAGATTTTCTACTCGAACGATTCAAGCCGCACGCTAGTAATTATATCTCGCCTTTTCTGTGATTACCATGCTACTAGCACCGATGCTACCCGTTTTCCGAACGATTCACGCCGCTCGCCTGCCATAATGTTGAACAAAAGTATGTAAAAATTAGTTGCAAATTTGTATCTGTGACTGCTGCCTGGACGTTGGAAGCACATTCATGTACATGTAAATTTCATTTCCCTTTTTTTCGCAGGTACTACATTCGCACAATAATCCAGTTTCAGTTTTACCAGGCTCTTTGTGAAGCAGCGAACCACACTGGACCTCTCCACAAGTGTGATTTCTATCGTTCCCGCGAAGCTGGTCAAAAGTTAGGGTAAGCCTAAACGCCTGTTCAGGGCCACGTTATTTGTTTGCTATTTCTGAGTAATATATATATATTAATGCATAATACAGTAAAATAATCTTTCGTATGAATTAAAGGGAAATGAAACAAAAGGAAAATCCTACCTCAATAGCAAGTCGCTTTAAAGGAAAGTAGAATCATGTACATTGGTGAAAGTTTAAACTAAGGATATCTGACGAAAGGAGGTAATTACTCAACAAAGGCACACTAGAAAATGAGGCAGAACAAAAAAAAATATTAAAGTTTTTGTTCGATATTTTGAGGCCGCCATTGACATCAAGCAACTCGCTCATGATGACGGTCTCATGCCTTCACAAATTCTGTTAATTGTATAATGTTCATGTCCAATATGCATAATTATTTTCTTAGTATTTAGAAGTAAATTGTTAATGTCTAAAAATGTGTCAATATAATATGTTTCTGTAATATTAGATTATTTTGTATCATGTTATTGAACACAGAAATAAAATTCAATCAAACAAGTAGCATAATATCTCTTCTTTTTCTTTTTCTATATCGGATTTATCATCATTCTTCTCCTCCTTCTCCTCCTCCTCCTTTTTCTCTTCCTCCTTCTCTTCCCTCCTCCTTCTTTTCCCTTTTATCCATCCCCTCCTCCTCCTCCTCCTTCTTCTTCTTCACTATCTTCTTTTTCTCGCTTCAGTGCAATGTTGTCGATGGGTAGGAGCAGACCCTGGTCTGAAGCGATGGAGGCCCTCACTGGTCAAAGAGAGATGAAAGCCGACGCCATTTTGGAATACTTTCAGCCTCTCATGGAGTGGCTTGAAAAAACCAATGCAGAGAACGGGGAGGTTATTGGATGGCCCAGCACGTCAGGTATAAAGGAATAGAAATTATGTTCTGATTACGTATCATACCATGAACACGTACGCGACGTATAAGGCCATTGAAATTGTGGGGGAGGGGGGGGGGGGGCATAATTCCGAAACACAAACACAAAATTCCCATACCAGGGGTTCGCAATTCCGAAAATGAGGTAGAGTTCATAATCCCGAATAGTTGTTGCATTCTGAAGGTTGCTTTATCCGAAGGTTCATAATCCCGAAAATGAAATAAGGTTCGTCATTCCGAAAATGAAATAGGGTTCGTATTACCGGAAAATGAAAAAGAGTTTTGAGAATTCTCGAAATGGAATACGGTTCATTATTCCGAAGGTTCGAAAAATGATGGAGGGTTCTATTACATTTTCAGAATTATGAAACTTCGGGAAGATGACATGTAACCATTGACATTGCCTTACGCTGAGTTTTTGAAAGTCCTTGTGATCGAGTTATAACTATATAAACAAAGAGATATAGCATGGTGAAATAGAATAATAACAAAAGAGCTAGTCAGACCTCGCCGATAACGATAACTATTTCGTTAAATCATTCCCAATTCGCTCAACCGTTGTTTATGTAGAAGATAAATAGGAAATCGTTACAGTAGGTCAGGGCCCTATTTCATAAAACTTGTCATCAATGGTAATTTGCAATAATTGTTATAAACAAATCTTTCGGCATATTACTCCCAGTGTTAAAGATCGTATGCTCGATCTGTAATGAAAAACACAAGTCAGAAAAAATTGGAACCAGCGGGATTCGAACCTGTCATCTACTGCTTGCCGGGCAGCGACTTAACCACCAGGCTATTCTGGTTCACGGCCAAGTCACGACGAACTAGAATCAAATACCCAAGATCCTCTTCTTTCTGACTCATTAATATTCAAACGGTCCGCCGTAGACAATGGTTAGTAAACGAAGAAGCTTGACTGGGGAGGAATTTTTAATTTGTAAACAAATCTTTCGGCATATTACTCCCAGTGTTAAAGATCGTATGCTCGATCTGTAATGAAAAACACAAGTCAGAAAAAATTGGAACCAGCGGGATTCGAACCTGTCATCTACTGCTTGCCGGGCAGCGACTTAACCACCAGGCTATTCTGGTTCACGGCCAAGTCACGACGAACTAGAATCAAATACCCAAGATCCTCTTCTTTCTGACTCATTAATATTCAAACGGTCCGCCGTAGACAATGGTTAGTAAACGAAGAAGCTTGACTGGGGAGGAATTTTTAATTTGTAAACAAATCTTTCGGCATATTACTCCCAGTGTTAAAGATCGTATGCTCGATCTGTAATGAAAAACACAAGTCAGAAAAAATTGGAACCAGCGGGATTCGAACCTGTCATCTACTGCTTGCCGGGCAGCGACTTAACCACCAGGCTATTCTGGTTCACGGCCAAGTCACGACGAACTAGAATCAAATACCCAAGATCCTCTTCTTTCTGACTCATTAATATTCAAACGGTCCGCCGTAGACAATGGTTAGTAAACGAAGAAGCTTGACTGGGGAGGAATTTTTAATTTGTAAACAAATCTTTCGGCATATTACTCCCAGTGTTAAAGATCGTATGCTCGATCTGTAATGAAAAACACAAGTCAGAAAAAATTGGAACCAGCGGGATTCGAACCTGTCATCTACTGCTTGCCGGGCAGCGACTTAACCACCAGGCTAATCTGGTTCACGGCCAAGTCACGACGAACTAGAATCAAATACCCAAGATCCTCTTCTTTCTGACTCATTAATATTCAAACGGTCCGCCGTAGACAATGGTTAGTAAACGAAGAAGCTTGACTGGGGAGGAATTTTTAATTTGTAAACAAATCTTTCGGCATATTACTCCCAGTGTTAAAGATCGTATGCTCGATCTGTAATGAAAAACACAAGTCAGAAAAAATTGGAACCAGCGGGATTCGAACCTGTCATCTACTGCTTGCCGGGCAGCGACTTAACCACCAGGCTATTCTGGTTCACGGCCAAGTCACGACGAACTAGAATCAAATACCCAAGATCCTCTTCTTTCTGACTCATTAATATTCAAACGGTCCGCCGTAGACAATGGTTAGTAAACGAAGAAGCTTGACTGGGGAGGAATTTTTAATTTGTAAACAAATCTTTCGGCATATTACTCCCAGTGTTAAAGATCGTATGCTCGATCTGTAATGAAAAACACAAGTCAGAAAAAATTGGAACCAGCGGGATTCGAACCTGTCATCTACTGCTTGCCGGGCAGCGACTTAACCACCAGGCTATTCTGGTTCACGGCCAAGTCACGACGAACTAGAATCAAATACCCAAGATCCTCTTCTTTCTGACTCATTAATATTCAAACGGTCCGCCGTAGACAATGGTTAGTAAACGAAGAAGCTTGACTGGGGAGGAATTTTTAATTTGTAAACAAATCTTTCGGCATATTACTCCCAGTGTTAAAGATCGTATGCTCGATCTGTAATGAAAAACACAAGTCAGAAAAAATTGGAACCAGCGGGATTCGAACCTGTCATCTACTGCTTGCCGGGCAGCGACTTAACCACCAGGCTATTCTGGTTCACGGCCAAGTCACGACGAACTAGAATCAAATACCCAAGATCCTCTTCTTTCTGACTCATTAATATTCAAACGGTCCGCCGTAGACAATGGTTAGTAAACGAAGAAGCTTGACTGGGGAGGAATTTTTAATTTGTAAACAAATCTTTCGGCATATTACTCCCAGTGTTAAAGATCGTATGCTCGATCTGTAATGAAAAACACAAGTCAGAAAAAATTGGAACCAGCGGGATTCGAACCTGTCATCTACTGCTTGCCGGGCAGCGACTTAACCACCAGGCTATTCTGGTTCACGGCCAAGTCACGACGAACTAGAATCAAATACCCAAGATCCTCTTCTTTCTGACTCATTAATATTCAAACGGTCCGCCGTAGACAATGGTTAGTAAACGAAGAAGCTTGACTGGGGAGGAATTTTTAATTTGTAAACAAATCTTTCGGCATATTACTCCCAGTGTTAAAGAGGATCTTGGGTATTTGATTCTAGTTCGTCGTGACTTGGCCGTGAACCAGAATAGCCTGGTGGTTAAGTCGCTGCCCGGCAAGCAGTAGATGACAGGTTCGAATCCCGCTGGTTCCAATTTTTTCTGACTTGTGTTTTTCATTACAGATCGAGCATACGATCTTTAACACTGGGAGTAATATGCCGAAAGATTTGTTTACAAATTAAAAATTCCTCCCCAGTCAAGCTTCTTCGTTTACTAACCATTGTCTACGGCGGACCGTTTGAATATTAATGAGTCAGAAAGAAGAGGATCTTGGGTATTTGATTCTAGTTCGTCGTGACTTGGCCGTGAACCAGAATAGCCTGGTGGTTAAGTCGCTGCCCGGCAAGCAGTAGATGACAGGTTCGAATCCCGCTGGTTCCAATTTTTTCTGACTTGTGTTTTTCATTACAGATCGAGCATACGATCTTTAACACTGGGAGTAATATGCCGAAAGATTTGTTTACAAATTAAAAATTCCTCCCCAGTCAAGCTTCTTCGTTTACTAACCATTGTCTACGGCGGACCGTTTGAATATTAATGAGTCAGAAAGAAGAGGATCTTGGGTATTTGATTCTAGTTCGTCGTGACTTGGCCGTGAACCAGAATAGCCTGGTGGTTAAGTCGCTGCCCGGCAAGCAGTAGATGACAGGTTCGAATCCCGCTGGTTCCAATTTTTTCTGACTTGTGTTTTTCATTACAGATCGAGCATACGATCTTTAACACTGGGAGTAATATGCCGAAAGATTTGTTTACAAATTAAAAATTCCTCCCCAGTCAAGCTTCTTCGTTTACTAACCATTGTCTACGGCGGACCGTTTGAATATTAATGAGTCAGAAAGAAGAGGATCTTGGGTATTTGATTCTAGTTCGTCGTGACTTGGCCGTGAACCAGAATAGCCTGGTGGTTAAGTCGCTGCCCGGCAAGCAGTAGATGACAGGTTCGAATCCCGCTGGTTCCAATTTTTTCTGACTTGTGTTTTTCATTACAGATCGAGCATACGATCTTTAACACTGGGAGTAATATGCCGAAAGATTTGTTTACAAATTAAAAATTCCTCCCCAGTCAAGCTTCTTCGTTTACTAATAATTGTTATAAGCTACTGAAATCCTTGCATCTGATTGGCTGAGAGCAAATTTGTCGGTAAAAGACCTCACCGATTTAAGCTATTCTATCGACTCGTCCAACCGTAAAATCTGTTAGCCAATAATTGCACTCCTTGTGACGACAGTGTACCACACGGGCACGTGCTCCTGCCCCCTTTGAATACCTCACTGACTAACAGAGGTTTTCATGTATACTTATTTCTACTTTTTGCTTACATATGATTAACCGTCTATATTTTGTCTCTCTGGCTTTCCCTCAACCCTTAATTCCCTCCCGTCTCTCCCTCCCCCTTCTTTTCCTCCACTCATTTCATTCTTTCTCACACCCTCTCTCTCTCTCTCTCTCTGACCAGGTTCTGCTCGAGTCGTCGCCCCATGGAATCTGTACTACGTCATTTTGGTGTTGGGCGGGGTCTGGACGACTCGAAAAATTACGTGTGTTTGAGGCATCTCATTTCAGCATATACAGTGCCAGTGGTGGACCCAGGGTTCTTCGATAATGGAATGGAGGAATCCCCCAATTTTACGTTTTCTATAAAGTCCCAAGACTCAAAAATTCCCGACAATGAAAAGAAAATGAATCAAAATTTCAGATGCATTATTTTTTCTTTAAAAAAACTCGAGCCAAGAATATGATTCTTAAAATGTTATTTCATATTCCGGAGTTATAGTCATGTCCCCCACCCCCACATAGATGAATTT
The DNA here is from genome assembly GCA_025617745.1 of Heliocidaris erythrogramma. Classification (NCBI taxonomy): domain Eukaryota; kingdom Metazoa; phylum Echinodermata; class Echinoidea; order Camarodonta; family Echinometridae; genus Heliocidaris; species Heliocidaris erythrogramma. Next base: position 13,030,271 of record CM046870.1, on the reverse strand, counting down.
TTTTTTTGCCGGGGGGGGGGGGGGGGGGGGGGCAAGTACCTCTGTGTGCCCTAGATCCTCTACTAACTGCAGAGATTAAATTTCACAAGTGGAAAGATAGCCCAAGAAGTGGCAAATACGGAGTGTTTTTGTCCTAGCCATTCTTTTTTTCTTTTTTTTTTACATGCTCTCCCGACATTTGTCTACAACCATTGACTTTGGTCCACTTTACATGTAGCCCTCACTTTATAACACTAAACCTAACGCTATATGTTCATGACAAAATTAATTGTATAATGTTCATGTCCAATATGCATAATTATTTTCTTAGTATTTAGAAGTAAATTGTTAATGTCTAAAAATGTGTCAATATATGTTTCTGTAATATTAGATTATTTTGTATCATGTTATTGAACACAGAAATAAAATTCAATCAAACAAGTAGCATAATATCTCTTCTTTTTATAAAGTCCGGACAAAATGTCTCCGGAGTGCATGTCAGCATAATCGAGTCACCTATACAGCCCATATACACTTTGGCCGACTGATTATAATCAGTTTATGCAATACATTTATCGTGTTTATATATCTTGATGTGTCATATACTTTTTATATTTGTAGAAATATTTGCATAATGCTGAAAAACATATGTTATATATTATATTAGTGTACATTGTCATAAATATTGCGAAATGAATCGTGTACCAAATTAACTATAATAGAAAAAATATCAGTATTTAAGAAGCTTAAGTTTGTTCTTGAAAATCATGTATCATGCAGTATCGATCATGTAAGGATATACACTGACATTACGATAAACTGATATTAAGGCATCCAAGTGCTTATAACGTCATTTTGATTCCAGATTCATCTGTCGTCATCGTATGTCCTCCATCATCATCAGATACTTACCCTATCCATTTTAAGATGTGAGTGCACTGTAGGCGTGGACTTTAGTTTAAGTTTGAAGTTTATTTGTTCACTTTTACATGAACATCAATTTAGATTTTACAAGCATAAGCATGATAAGATTCGGTTATAAACAATACGGGTAAATAAATCAAATCAATCTCAGGTGAAGTAAAATGGGTACCCGGTACTCGGTAGCAAGAATTCCTTGAATGCTTTAATATCGCCTATTAATGGCAGCTTGGCTAAAGCCGTTGTAATTGTTTGATTCTTTGTAAAGCGCAGTAGAGTATATTTTGTATAGTAGCTGCGCTAGTAGTAGTAGTAGTAGTAGTAGTAGTAGTAGTAATGTCTTGTTTACCCAGGGTAGCACAGGGCTCTTTTTTAAAAGACTACCCTGTTTTTAAATAAAATGTCATAAATAGAATAAATAGCCTCATCAGTTGCATTAGTATAATGTACAGTAGAAAGTTTCGAGAGATATCGGTACGACGGACAAAATAAAATTTAAAATGTGTGAAGTCTGAAGAAAAGGCAAATGATCGCTCCCGTATATAGAGCAACATCATAATTAAGTAGTTCGTATTTACCCCCCCCCCCCCTTCCAAGCAATACTGGAAACTGGAAATAATGACATACTCCAAAATGATTTGGCTCACTTTTATTTCCAATTTTGAAATTAAATGTAATGCATAGTGTAGGTAATTAAGCGTCAAGGGGGTTAAAGTCAAGTTCAAAATGTTATTGTATTTTTGTTTTAAACTATATACAATTTTCGCGTACGAGTGTTACAAAAATCGCTCTTGAACGCCAACGGTAGTGAGGTAACAAATATTTAGTGTCATTTAATATATGACATTTTTACAACAAAATTTAAGATTAAGTTAGATAAGGAAGATCCCGAATTTACACTGTAAAAACTGAAGTGCTGAAACACGAGTGCTAATTGGAAGTTTGCACTCGTGTTTTTTGTGCTATTTCTAACACCTCACGTGCCATTTGCGTCTGGGAGATGATAAGGTGCAGAAAATAGAGTGCTAAAAGTAAATGCTGAATGTTAGGACGCTTGTTTTACACTTCAAGTGCTGACCAACGTCCCGCGATTTCGTAATTAGGATTTGCGCATGAGCAGATAAAGGTCATTTGACATAAACTGGCATGTTCGCTTAAAATGCAGTGAGATAAGCGTCGACTGTGTAATGATTATTCATATATTCATTTAATTATACTTTTCATTAAATCCACTGAAAAGCAACAAATTGTTCATTGATGGTTGGTATTTGACAGTCTGCCAAATGATAGCCAACTTGCAAACAATGCGCTTTCCCAAGTGTTCACTGACGTGCTATTCTAGTCACCTGGTCTACGATGTCTTTCTTTCATAGAGTTTGAATTCTTTAGGTTGCTATGTCGGGCAAGCTTACGTATTATCTTTCTTTGAAAAGATGCCTATCCTAATGAAAAAGGGAAAGGTCATTTGCGAAAAGTTGCTCATGGGCCAATAGACCTGTTTACTCAGTGATTCAAATTTATGGATGTTTCTTTCCTGGGGACCTAGTAACGAGGTATCATTAACATGTTATTAATGAATGAACTACAATACTTGGAATCGAGTTTGCATACATTACTTGTTGCTATGTCTGACAAGCCTCTGGCAAGCTTTCAGATTGTCAAGAACAACCTTTGTTTCAAAAGTATGTATAAAATTTGAATCACTTATTAGTAAACAGGTCTATTACGAAATCGCTTATTACGCAACTGTAGTGCAAGAGCCATCATCTGCTGCACATGCATGGCGTGGTAAGTAAAACTTTAAGACCTTAGATTTAGAACTTCTGTATACTGTAAAAACTGAAGTGCTGTATATGGGTCTGTTCACAAAGTTGGGCACCTTTTGAGGCATTTTTTCTTTAATCCCCTGTAATTCGATGAAAAAGTCTAGTTAGAATTTTCTTACTTGGCCATTCTATCTCTGGTGAAAATAAAAAGCATCTGAGAATCATAAACATGTTGTTCCACAATGTATTTTGGAAATAATTATGAAAAACCAGCGTGTAACCGGACATTGTGTCCGTGTTACATCCACAAAGTCTCATTTTGAGACATAACGGCACATCCATAGTGCTCTTGATAAGTATTTGCTTTAGGCTCTCTATTTAATTCAATGCAACAACAACAACTGCAATGAGAGTATACTGACTTCAAGAGTTATTGATGAAAGTTGCAGATATTCTTTGGTGTCCCGTTCATCCACAACTTGTGACATTTGATTGGAAACCGTTACACCCACAACATTCATGATAAACTCAGGGAAGATAGTTATTCTTTTAAAAAAAGTTTTGCTTCATTAAGTCAGCACCATAACACATTGTACCCATTATGATTTAGCTATGTAAGGTATCATGCATGTAGATATGCTGGTAATCTAAAAAAAGGTGGTTGTGGATGTAACATGGGACACCAGTATGTTTTTGTCAATATTTTGAAAATGCCTCTCAAAACAATTTGTCTTGTGTTCTTCAAAAGCTTCCTGGAGGCACCAAGTACATTCATATAAAAACAACTTAATGGTGTAAGTCATATAGTGTTAAAACTACAATGTTTTTACGATAAAATGTCACGTTTTGGTGCCCCAACTTTGTGAACAGACCCATATAGCACTTTAAGGGCATGCATATGGACTGCACTCAGAGTGCTATTGCAATGCACACAGCGTGCTATTTCAGCATTTTCACGGGAGCTGGACCGGCTCCTTAAACTGCAAAACTTTCATTAAAAAAAAATGTGACCGTGGTGAGCTTCGAACCAGGTTCCGCTGATTGAGGGGCGCTGACGTCTACCATTTTGTGTGGATGGTATTTTACATGAACATTTGTTCTATAATATAAAGTGTGTAGGCCTACATGTATTTTGTATGATTTGTTATTTTCTTCTATTTCACTTTCCTTTCCCGTTTCAAAAGATTTTGAATTAAATTGTTTTTTAATATATACATCACTTATTATTTAATACACGTTTTTCTAAGGTGATATGATGGGCCGCATCCTCTAAATCAAATAAGTTTCATATTTAGTAAGAAGCTTGATGGTAGGAATTTTAATTTGTAAACAAATTTAGGCATTACATGTACCAGATAATGTTAGGCATTACTAGCAGTAGAAGACAGGTTCGAATCCCGCTGGTTCCATTTTTTTCTGACCTGTGATTTTCATTATAGATCGAGCACACGAGCTTTAACACTGGGAGTAATGCCTAAAATTTGTTTCCAATGTTTTTATATTGTTTTTTTTTTCTGTAAAATGTGATAAAAATCAACATATAGGCCAACATATCAAACCTAAAAATAAGTTTCATATTTATAGTGCACACTATCTAGTACACAAAAATACAGAATGCATCGAAGACTGATTGAAGTAATAAGCAAGCTGCAGTATTTATTGCGTTAAAGCCTACTTCGGATATATTAAGACAAAGTAACCAAGTAGTCACCATAGAATAAGGAATGATAACAAATTACGATTAGATTAAGCATCCACATGTGTGTATATATATATATATATATATATATATATAATAAACACAACAAAATTAGAACTCTGCAAATTTGCACCACAAACAGCACAACAGCAAACTGTACCCTGGATAATAAGTACGCAAACTGAACCTCAAATGTGCAGCCATGAGGCTGAAAAATGTTAGAGTTGAGCAACTTCAGGGTGCAGCGCTGTATCCTCGTGGATACTGCTATTGTTTTGGTTTATTGTGCAAATTTGAACCTTCCTTTTTTAGTGTACATTTTTCTTTCATAATCTTTTTGACGTTTTACCACACCCTTTTTCTTTTGGTTCATTTTTCCTCCTCCCGTGTCTCGTTTTATTTATAAATCCATAAAAAAAGCCTAATTTGACTCAAAATATTCAAGACACGTAGAAATCACAACGCAACAAGAAGTAAAATACAAGTAGATATGTACTTTTTGCATCTAACACATCACTTAAATGACAAATCATATCTTACTTCCTTTACGAACAAGCAAAAACGCATATAAAATAGAATGGAATATAGCAAAAATAGAGTTTAATAATAGAAAAAATGGGAATAAAATATTTCATATCTCTTTGAAACCCATTCGACGACACACTGAACTACATTACGTACGCTGTACAATAAATATGACGTACATCTGATTAATGAATGCTCAAAACTTCAAGATATTTCTTGTCAAATAGTGTTTGCTTATTACTTCTATTACCGGCCTGGGCTATGAATTTTTTATTCCACTTTGATTCTTTGACCGAAATACGCTTAGATGTTACCGATAACTCATGATTATCACATACTTATTTATTTCAACCTCTTATGCTGAAATATCATCATGAAAACAAGTTTTTTTTACTATAATTCATTGCTTTCAGCCTCAGACTTTATTACTCTACAATTTATTATTTTCTTAATCAAATAAGGAAAGGATATTTTTTCTTTTTATCTGTAAAGCACTTTCATTTGAACGATATTTCTAGGTACCACTGTGCATTCACGTATTATTGTCTCGATGTGTGATTGATAAAATTATAAGTTATGTAAGTGAATATAATTATACTGCTAGAGTATTTTGGCGAATTTTACACTCTAAAAACTAAAATTTTACATCACCATTCAAAATGGCCGAGGAATGACCACGTTTTCAAAATGATAGGTTAACACTTTTAACATGCTGGATTCAGCCTTTATAGTGTTGCATCCAGCATGTTAAAAGTGTTAATCTATCATTTCGAAAAAGTGGTCACTCCTCGGCCCTTTAAATGGTGAATTAACACTTCAGTTTTCAGAGTTGTAAGGATATTCTTATTATTATTTGTATGCGTGAATACACTTCAGTTCAAAGATAGGGTGTGTGGTAGTACTGGTGAATTACATCAATGTGATCTGTGGAGCAAAATGCAAGATAATAAATACTCTTTAGATGTGTAACAGAACTAACTGCAAAGGATTTAAACTATCCTGATAAACGTGTTCAACAAAATATAAGGTCTGTTGGTGAAAAGTGCCGTCGCTTGGCATACGTCCAAAGTGAAAGTGCGCCCACTCTTGTCCATTCTAGGACTTTGTCAGCTGGCACCCTGTAATGAGGAAAGTACAGATTTTGATTTTTTTTTTCGAAGGAAATTGATGACAATGAAAAGTGAATGAAAAGAAGACAAGTGGGAATGAGGAGAAAGTGGGGCAGTGGAGGAAGGGGAGAAGAAGGGGGAAAAAAGGAAAAAGGAAACAAGATGCGAAAGCACAATGAAGAACAAGTAATAATATAATGTATAAAAAAGTGGGAAGGCAAGGAACGAAAGAGAAATAAAAAGAACAAAAAGGAGTGCAACAAAACGATGAACGACAAGAGGAACAAGAACGATGTAACACTGAACCAACAGAAAAGAAGAAGTAAATGGTATAGATGGATATGCTACGGTATATATGTGTAAAAAACATAATGATAAAAAAAGAATCTATGAACAATATAAACACAATAAATTAATAATAATAATAATAATAATAATAATAATGTGATTTATATAGCGCCAAATCCACTCTGTGGAGTGCTCAAGGCGCATTCAAGAAGAAAAGAAGCTAAGAAGAGAATAGCAAAGTTTTTAGAAGTTTTTTAAAGGACAATGAGGTCGAGAAACTTTTTATGTCTTCAGGTAGGCTATTCCAAAAGGTCGGGCTTGTGAATGAATATGATCGTTCCCCCCAGGTTTTAGATACTTTGGGTATATTGAGAAGGCCAGAAGAGGAAGAACGAAGTGATCTTGTTGGGGTGTAGCGCTTAATAAGTGAAATATTATATTGAGGAGCAGTGCCATGAATACAATGAAAGGTAAGCAGCAGAATCTTAAAGGTGATGCGGTCCTTCACAGGTAGCCAATGTAAGGAGCGTAAAATTGGAGTAATGTGAGTGCGTTTGGAGGATAACGACACAATGCGTGCTGCAGCATTTTGCAGTTTCTGGAGCTTGGATAGTAAAGTCTGGGGTAAATTGACAAGAAGGGCATTTCCAAAATCTAACCGGGATGAAATCAAGGCATGAACTAACTTTTCGGTTGCCGACTTAGACAAATATTTCCTAATAAAACCTATGTTACGCAACTGGTATCTAATTGATCTGCACATGTGTGAAATTTGATTAGACATTGTCATGTGTGAATCAAACATAAAACCGAGATTGCGGCAAGAATCAGATAAATTGATGGTATGATTGGAAAATGAGATCGAGTTGATGGAAATTTTGCTACGTTGTGCTTTGGAACCAAATATAAGGAATTCACACTTATCAGTATTTAGTTTGAGAGAGTGTGAAAACATCCATTTTTGGATGTCAGCCGTACATGACTTGAGGCGGTTCATCGCGCTTTCAGCAGCAGGTTGATTGCTCTTGAAGGAAATCATTAGTTGGATATCATCAGCATATATGTGATAATCAATACCGTGATGAACTAAGACTTGCCGCAATCCTATCAAATAAATCGAAAAGAGGGTCGGACCTCCCACAGAGCCTTGAGGCACGCCATAGGTGCGAGGCAATGCAACTGATTTGCATCCATTTATGCAGACCAACTGAGAATGGCAGGAAAGATAGGACACAAACCAGTTGTATGCGTCGCCCTTCACACCAAATGAACTTAATATATTCAAGAGGATGGTATGGTTCACAGTGTCGAAGGCGGCGGACAGGTCAAGAAGAAGAAGAGCAGTCAGGTTCCCTCTATCCATTTCTTGCAATACATGATTTGAAACGTTAACGAGGAGTGATTCAACACTATGCTGCGGTTTGTATGCAGACTGGAAAGGATCAAAGAGATTATTATCTTGAAAATATTCTGAAAGACGTGAGAAAACAATCCTTTCAAGAGTCTTGAAGAGGAAAGGAAGATTTGAGACGGGTCGATAACTTTTTAGAGAATTGTGGTCCAGTGAGGGTTTCTTTAGTAGAGGAGTGACATAGGCTATTTTTAAGGAGGAGGGAACATGTGACTGCTCTAAACTTAGATTAATTAAGTGGGAGAGAATAGGAGCAAATATGTGGGAACGATCCTTCAACAATTTAGTGGGGATGGGGTCCAACTGACAAGATTTAGGGGTCAATTTACGTAGGAGAGTGAAGATCTCGTCAGGATTAGTACGACGTATGGTATCGAAAGAAGAAGAGGTGGTGGGTGGGAGTGGTGATTCATCCGGAGACAAACAGTCGCAAATGTTCTTTATTTTAGTATGGAAGAAGTGGTTGAATGTATTGGCAAGTTCCTCACTGTCATTATGGGTCGGAAGAGGTGAGCATTGCTTACAATGAAGAAGTTTGTTAGCCACCGAGAAGAGTTTCCTGGCATCATTTTTACATTCCTCCACCTGTCCAACATAATAAACTCGCTTAGCTTTCTTTACGAGGGAATTGACGAAGTTGCGTTGGGCACAGAAGATAGGTCTTACCCTGAACAACATGGGTTCCCATCTGGGCAGGCATGTGGGGGTAGTACGCCTATAGAATGCAATTACAATAAAATAGAATACGTCAATCCCTTAAATTCTGCTGGAACTCGACTTTCTTTCATTCATCGGTTTTCTCTGCTGAGTGCAAGACGAAAAGATTCATTTTATTTGAAGCTAATTCCTTCATCCTGTAGTAGTGCAAGTCTGAGGTATACCCGGCACGTTATCAAGTATCATAGCATTGTATTAAGGAATTTTTGTGAACATAAATAGACGTACAAAATCATTTGATTTGATATTTATATAATATTGACTGGCTTGAGGGGGATATCAGAATATATTGCCCGCAACAGAATCATATTGCCCCGAGTCAAAGACGAGGGCAATATGTTTCTTTTACGGGCAATATTTTCGATATCCACCGAAAGTAGAGCCAGTCAATATTATTATTATTACCTAGACTCTATAATCATCTATATGCCTATTTTGTAACAATTACAAACACGTCTGTTTGCATGTCTGTCCTTCTGATTTTAGGTTATTCATACAGATATGTAATCTGGGCCAAGCAATTGTGACGTAAATTGTTTTCGCGTGTATCCATTGTTTAAACCTTTGTACGCTTTAACGCGTACACAATACTGCGCGTATGCACTTTGATTAAAAGTGCGCTGACAAGAAAGGGTGGAATATGGCAAAAGAGTTGCCCTCTTTTTTAGTACACTGATCTATGGGGAAAACCCGGAAGCAGGAAGAGGGCAATATGGCAAATATTGCCAGCCAATCCGCAGGTCCCCTAAAAGGGCGCTATTTTATTTCCAGTTCTGCCTGTCTATGAATACATAATGAGCAATAACAGCCAGGAACATCTCATTTGCAAACTATTGAATAGACTACTTATCATTCACCAATTGTCATGAGTTATATATCAAATTAAAGAAGAGGGATCAGAGATTTGTGACATGCTTTTATTGTCTTCAAAATAAAAGGCGAAATTGGTTTTTTAAAAAATGGTGTTCCTTTTATGACAAAAAATGGAAATGAAATGAAATATAAATCTGGCCAAAACTACCACAGTTTTAATTTATTGTGAGCCAGGGCAAATTTGACATGAGCGTAAAGGGCATTTTCTGTACTTTCCAAATATTGAAATAACATTAATGTGCACTTCATGACAGGGTCAGCATCTAGCAATATGTAACCAATCTACACACTTTCAATTCCATCATTCCGATTGGTTACCACCACGCAACATGTTTTCTCACAGCCAGGTAACAGCTATGAGCATGTTTGCGCAAGGATGAAACAACAGGTTGCGCCCTGTTTCATTCAACGCGCACTTGGTTACAGATGCCTCGCTTGCCAATCACAGGGCTAAGATTCTTTGGTCTTGATCATGGTCTTGACAACGGATAATCTGCGGCTGAATATTGCTGGATCCTGACTCTGACATAAATTTATCGATCTTTTGAATGTAACGATGAAAAAGATGAGATTCCAGCGCTTCCATACATATGTGTCTTGATGGCGGCTCATATACTTTTTTGTATGTCTTTTAACAACTTGAAATCTTGTGAAAAAAGGGTTTTGTATGACTATTTCATCAGTTACTTTAAACAACTTATTTCTAAAATTCTGATTTAAACAAAATATCTCTGTGTTGGTAAACTATTCATTTATTTTTGCAGAAAGTCTAATGAGCACAGCATTAATATTTACTGAGGAACATAACTTTAAAGATGACCATGCGATACAGCCGACTGGGTGCAGGGAGAGAATCCATTTCGGGCACTGGAAATAAAATGCGCGATTTTTGCGCATTTGCACCTATGATTTGCGGTTAGACTGTTGCCCGCTCCGGTGAACGGATTGGGAGTTGCGTGTAAAATACGGCTTTTTATTTTGCAGCTAAATATGCCCTGTATAGGGAATAATTTATCTTATCAGCACGACACAATCTTGAGATTTCTAGTACTAATACGAATAACGTAACCTGTACTCAGATGAGCCAGTTTTCCGCCAAATGTAATTCCATTCCCAGAACTAGCCAGATTGGCTTGAATTATGAAAAGTTTTACTCTGAGCAAAACGAAAAGCTTTAACCCTAAAAGTACTGGCGTGGGGGGGGGGGGGGGGTGCCATGATGGCCCCAGACAATTTTCGCCGCGAAATTCGAACCGCTGCATTTCGCGCCACGCCAGTTTCTGACTTTTTTTTTTCAAGTCTTGCTCATTTTTTGACACCAAGTTTTTGAAAATCGGTTGTACCGTTACGGAGTCACATGACCTCTTGTGACCTCATGTCAACCCGAAAACGGAGAATTTCTGAATTTTGCTAACAAAACGAATGGGATCGGCATTTCCTCAGATTCCTCTATTATGACCTATAATTTCGTATTTAAGCTGTTATAATAATCTATTCTAACTGAATAGTGGTTCAGATAACACCTTGAAACAACAAACTTTAAAACATTTAAAGTTGAAAAACAAAGAAATACATAAAATAATCGTAAAACAATAAAATACATCAGAATTGGAATCACTTTCTACTTTTTTATTTTTCCTAATAATGCTTTTTATGTTTATAAAGAGCTTCTTGCAAAGAAATTTTATCTCCAGGGCCTTTCATTACTTGATATCACTAATGTGTATTTACGCTTATAATTATAATATATATTATCATACATGTATTAAATAAAAAATAAAGATTTACATAAAAATAGCGATGGATTTGTATTTTTTACGTGATTCTTGAGGTCTGTGCAAAATTTCGCGGCGATCAGTCATGTCGCGGCAGAGATATCAAGGGGGGTGGTGGGGCGGGGGACATCATGCCCTCCAGTCCTCGATACCTTCAAAATAGCCCAGGGATAAGATATCTGTATTTAAAGCCATTCTTCGATTTGTAGTACTCGAATGAGCCAGATTTCCTGAAATGTACTTTCAATATCCAGACTGGCTTTGATTATGTTTATTCTGATGAGCGCAAGAACGAAAAGATTCAGGATGTTTGTACTGTTTGATTTTGTAGCATTTATCACTTCTCACTCAAATGCAATGGCGTAATGAGCCAAAATAATTTGAGGGGGCTGAACATGGCATACGCAGCAAAAAAAAAATTGTCACAGATCTAGATTTATATCCGGTAGGTAATTTCAAATTGTCCCCTTTTTAATTTTTTTTCTTTTCCCCCTTTTTTTTGGCGTGGAACTTTTGGGGGCTGCATCCCCCAATGCATCCCCCAAGCCCCCCGCCCCTCCTCCAGTAAGCCAGTGCTCAAATGAGCCAGTTAGCCTCAAATGTAGTTCCATTACCAAAATTACTCTCTCTCTCTTTCTCTCTTTAGAAAAACAGTGAAAATTCACTCTATTTTCCATTCCACAGGAGTCACGTCAGCGAGCTTTTGTTAAAGGGATACTCAACCGCAGATTGTGGACGTTTTAATGCCGCGAGAGGGCACCGTGATCGTTACCTGATCATGCCGTTGCCCCGCGGGCGCAAACCTCGGATAGACTGGTCGCCGCACAAACATGCACGCTCCGCCTGAGCTCGAGCTCTCGTGCGAGATTCGGTCGGCTTCGTGCAGTCGAAATGTAATCCCACTTAGTCCAACGGACGCGTTCGACGCACAAACTTTGTGTACGAGTGAATGGGGCTTACGCAATCCTGACTTTCCCCACGGCCGCCCGGTGGCGTATCCCTTTAAGGAGTGAATATCAAGTTATTTACGAGTGCTCTCTAAAGAGAAAAGAGTGAATTTTCACTCCATTTTCACTTCCCGGGGGAGACACGTCAGTGATCACTCGATTTTTGGAGAGTTTCCAGACTGAAATATAATTTTGAAATTTTTGAATATTTGCATCATAACACTACCATGGTGTTGTCTTGGGTCTGTTGAGTGGGTCGTGGTGCGCAGCAACAGGCCAGGCCATTGCAGCAGATGGCAGAAGCGACGATGGCGACGATGAACTCGATGAACATCAGGATAGCGATCACAGAGTGAAGAGCGGTAAGACCCTGGAGAGTGAAAGTGAAAGTACGACTGTCGTCATGGGCGCAAATCCAGGTGGGATGGGGGGGGGGGGGGTATAATCTCTTCCCCACTTTTCAGGGCGGGGGTGGCCTAAACAAATATATCCTCACTATTTAAAGAAAAAATTATAATTCTAAAATCAAGCAGTACGGTAGTTGGAAATTTTGACAAAATTAATAAAGTGACTCATAAAATATTGAAAATTTCTCTTCCATATGCTATTGATCATATTGATACCAAAAATAGATTTAGAACGTCCTAAAATGAGTCAAATTTCTTTTAAAATCTCACATCCATCTCCATTACAACAACTGCGTGTTGTTGTTGTCTTTCTTCATTGCGATTATTCCCCTCCCCCCCTAGGGTTAGGCATAAAATTAATGATAGGGTGAGTTAAGAATTCTATTAGCGTATGTATTGTCCGTGGAGCAATGGTCGGCGAGAATGTGTCATAGAAACCAGATACTGGCAACTCTGTGATTGTACTGTTGTGAGGAGTTAAATCTTTAAATAAAATAGAGACCTAAAAACTTCTGAATGAAACAAAGACAACAGTCACATTAAACAATAATATGGGAGGGTGTAAGTGCAGCTAGAGAGACAGAGAGTGAAGGAGAAATATAGAAAGAAGACTGGAAGGAGTAATCGAAGGAGAAAGGAAGAGAGAGACGGGGGGGGGGGGGTTGACAGAGAAAGAGAAAACAGAGAGGGAGAGGGGAGACAGGGAGACAGAAAAGTGGAGGGGTGATTGAATGAGAGAGAAAGACAGGAGGTGGCAGAAAAAGAGAAAATGGAGAGGGAATGGTGGGGAGACAAGGGAGAGAAATGGGACGGAGTGATCGAAGGAGAAAGAGAGAGAAAGGAGAGGTTGGAAGAAAAAGAGAAAATGGAGATGGAGTCGGAGAGAGGGGAAAGAAACAGGGAGAGAGAAAAGGGGAGGGATGATCGAATGAGAAAAGGGGAGAGAAAGGGTGGGGGGGGGGGGGCTATGCAAGAGGAGAGATATATATGTATAGTATTGATATGCGCTTTGTATCTCATTAAAAGACGCTTCGTAAATGAAATGTATTATTATTATTATTATTATTATTATTATTATTATTATTATTATGACTATTATGACTATTATTATTATCATTACTATCATATAGCTAGAGAAAGAGAGAGAAAGAAAGAGAGAGAATGATGATAACAAAACAAAAACTAAAACAATGAAGCATGATTCTAGGACATGTGACTTACCTTGTACCGCATATCGGTACATTGGTGGTCGTTGATGTGGGGGTAGATTCGATCTTCAGGATAATCAGGGCAGTACCTACCTACACTGACAATGGCCACGGCGATCTCCATCGCAAACACATAGGACGCTTGGATGGCAGCCAAGATCGACATGACAAGGTAGCCCACGATCTGAGGTACGAACATAGTACGAATGTAGTACGAATATAGTACAAAAAAGAAAGGAAAGATTGATAAATAAAATGATAATAGTAAATAGGGCAGTGCGTATCCAGAAATTGATTATTAGGAGGGGGTCATCCTTTTTTACTATCATCGAGCTAAGAACAATACATTCAAGCAATTCGTAATACAAGGGATGTGTGTGTGCGGGTGGGTTTGGGGAGTTTTATTAGGGGGTGGGTTGGGCAGTTGTTGCCCTTCTTTGATGATTTCAGAATCGTATTCCAGACCCTTAGATTATATTTTATACCTCGGTCATACTGCCAAATCGACCAACTCTCTGCCATTCGAGGAAATGTAAAATTTTGTTCGGTAATTTATCATGGGCCCTCGCCCTTAAGTCGCGCATGAAAAAGTTGCGTTTAAACTCTGTCCCCCCATCTCTATTTCTCCCTCCCTCCCCCTTATGTCATAATGATATCTAAGATAGAATTAAAATATATTCTGTACATTACATAACATTATACAATATTTTTAACTGAGTATGTGGGTATGTTTGACTAAGTAATTGTGATCATGAGCACGTATGCGTGATAATTTCATTAACAATTAATAATAAATAAATAAACTCACAAGAATGTACTCATCGATTGTGAAAATGTTGAGAGTGCAATGCAAAAAGTGAACCCGTGGATTTCCACGGGTCCCGCTAGTTAAAATTATTTCACTAAAATCAAGATAAAATAAATCTCAGAATACCACCCCAGGTGTCGATCTCGTTGGTGTGACTAGGGTATAATATAAGTTAAAGTAGCTATTCAAAGAAATTCACAAATATGGCAAATAATGTATCACTAGAAACTGGGAAGCTTACAGATGGCAATCTTATTAATTTTACGTCAACTGCGTATCTGATGATTATAAAAAACATAATTATAAAACATAAATAAAAGCTCTTCTCAGCATCTGGAATATCCGAGGATTCGCCAGAAATCATAGCGATGTTTTGAAGACGTCACACTAGGGAACGATCCTGCTTAAGCAGACGACGTCCTATAACGAATGAACGTAATTGCAATGCAATTATTTATCAAATTATAAAGAGTTCGGTATATTTAAACATGACCTTATTTCACACCATTCTAAAAGGGAAAGTGAAACTGATTCTGATAACTAAAACCGTTTTTTTGTAAATGCACAGGATAAGGGTCAATGATCAATGAAATAAACCCCAATTTCACATTGAAAAGCCCTCCGAATAATAGCACGGATGGTATTCGTTCCCTCTTGAAACGCCGAACATGCCCCGGTGCAAGCAGCTGAAAATACAATGGCGTCTTCTTTGTTTACAAGTGACTGATTCCTTTATTTTTTAACGCTGCATTTTTCATCAAAATAATACCATACACGAAGTTAAGAGTGAGGCAACAGACTAACATTAAGACTGACGCTAGTCAAGTAAGAGAAATAAGTGAAGAGGAGTTGACAAAACAGGCACTGAAAAATGTGTAAGATGTTATGGGACATCGTCTGCTTAGACAGGACTGGTCCCAGGTGTGACGTCACACATCTCAGCAGCGTTCGAGGAGCTCTTCAGGTGCTATATCGGGGGCTGTATTTTACCGTTTTATAATTGATAATAATCATTACTTCAAATGTTTCCAAGCGTTGGATTTTGATAACCTTGTTTAATGCATGCCATCTATGCGATAATAAGTATTAAGCCAATATTTAAAATCAATAAAGTTCTACTTTAAAGCAGAGCAATACCACTTACCACACAGCTACTCTTGTTCTTAGAGCAAGCTCCAAGAACTCCAGTAGGCAAGAAAATCTGTAAAACATGATTTAGGAAAAAATGTCAGGATTTATTTATTCCTGGGCATTAATTATCAGTCTTTTGATATGGATGGGCCTGAATGATTTGCAACCTTTACAATTCTTTGTCTTCAAATCCCTTTTATTGGATAATATGGGTACCCAACAAGCTACAACACCCGAACATCGCATTTACTCAGAAATAATTTTTCTCTTTTTTTTCAAATTAAACTGCAAGTTTATTCATGACAAAGTTTACCCGAATCTTCCTTGGCCCTTCAGTATCTTCCAATGGTCTTTCTAGAAAATTGGCAAGGTGGGGGGGGGGGGGGGGGGGGGGTCGTCTTGAGACCCTGAAAGGGGGAGTGCTATGCAACTGGGCAGTCCTCCGTACCGTAGAACCATGACAAGTTGTATTTTATTTTCCTTCACTTTCAAACGGGGACAGGGGCTACATCTGAGTATATACGTACTTGTTTTTTTTTAAATTTAATTAATGAATTTATGTAGCTATTCATTTGTTGATCTATTTGTTCATTTATTTATTATTTATTTTATTTATTCGTTTATTATTCGTTTATGGTCGCTGTTGCCGAGCCCGAAATCTGTAGTATCAAATTCACTTACGAAGATAGTGGCACCGATGGCGGTTCCACTTGGACCAACATATTGGTCAGAGCGGTTCTGCATGTATATTGTCACACCTGAAAGGATGCTAGCAAGTATAGCCAGAGCAAGCTGGATGACACCAGTTGTCACGCCAACGGAGTGTTTAAACCAATCAGAGCGACCCTGGCAACATCTTTGGTTTTGCTGCACAGGGATGTTCTGAAAAAAAAAGATGAAAGCTGAAGAAGATAGCTATACGATGCATTTATTTCACTTCAAACCATCATCGAAATCATCTAGTAAAGCTTTGGCACTATAGTCGTAATAATTATTCCCCATCCTCATAATTATCACAATGGTCATAATCCTTCATTATTATAATATCTTTTTCACAATGATTACTATCCTCACCGCACCACTATCGCCCTCTGCCTTCACAGTCGTCATCATCTTCATCATTATTATTATTCATTTTATCATCAGCATCATCGTCAGCATCATCGTCAGCATCATCTTCATCATCGTTATTATCATCTCTACCACTACTACTACCACACCCCAATGCAATCATCATCAGCCGGCCAGGCTGCTGGCATCATAATCATCACCCCAACCATCATCATAATTATCCTTACATCACTATCACCATCATCATCATCAGCAGCAGCAATCGTCATAATAATCATCACCATCATTATCATCATCATCATCGTCAGGATCATCATCTTCATCATCGTTATTATCATCTCTACCACTACCACACCCCAATGCAATCATCATCACCCAGCCAGGCTGCTGTCATCATAATCATCACCGCAACCATCATCATAATTATCCTCAACATCACTATCACCACCATCACCATCATCATCATCAATCGTCATATTAATCATCACCGTCATTTTCATCATCATCATCTTTAGTACCATCATTATGAACAGCATGTAGGCTACAATATCACCATCATCCTCGTCCTCTATTGTCCTCATTGTTATCATCACCACTACCACCACAGTCACCTTCATCACCTTAACCTTCACTATCATCACCGTCACCATAATTATCATCATTCCCATCAATTACCATTACCACCACCATTATTATCAACATGATCATCATCTTCACCATCTTCGCCACCATCGTCATCATCACTATCACCACCACCAACACCACCACCACCATCATCATCATCTCACCTGGATGATGAAGGTCTGCGGTTGCTGTGGTTGGTGAACACCCTGCGGCTGGGTCGGACCGTTAGGATAGACAAGAGGGGTGCAAGACGGTGGCCTCTGCTGTTGGGGCTGAGGGGTCTCGATGGCTTCTTCAGCGAGTTGCCCCTCCTCATTTGGAATCAATTTCTCATCCATCTTGTTTACCACTCTCTAGAATAAAAAGAAGTGTTGGAGTTGTCATCGTTATGACATATAAGAGAATAATAAAAGATAAACATAATGAGGTTTTTACGGAAAGGCATCATGGCAAGAGATAATTGGCAATTGTGCTCATAATTTTTATATAAACTATTTTCACTAAACACGCTAAAGATTTAGGAGGAAAAGAAGAGGAAATTGGCAAGTTAGAGCTATTAATGCACTTGAATGTCCGTTATGTGTGACACACACATATGTAGGACATGGAATCTATACGACATGATTTGGCATTTGATAATTAATTTATATAATAAAATTATTACTTATATGTTGTAAAAGCATTTAAATATTCGGTTACTGATGTGGAGCACACACTCACGCGCATTCACATAAAAGAAACGCTGACACAAACTTTCAAAAATATCAGTCATAAACACAATATATTTCACATATTTCACTTTGCATAATTATTGGCTAATCAAGTTTATGAAAACATTTATTTAAAAGCAACAAATTACAAAAGCGTAACACGAAAAGAAAATATGCATCAACTTAATATATCGTGGCTAGAAGATTTTTTTTTCTTCACATCTCGTCAAAAATCTCCTTTTTGAAAGAGAAACTTTTTAGGAAGCTCGATTTCCTGATTGAAAGCGCGAAACGCGTGAACAATTTTTTTTAATAATGAAAGCGGATTCACGATTCACAAACAGTACAAACAGATTTGTACAGATTATAATCTGTATATACAGATTAGTAGAAATAGCGGGTTTTTTTCTTCGTGGCACTAATGGTCTTTCGTAGATTACAGTAATCTGTATATACAGATTATAATATGTACACACAGATTGCCGTAATCTGTATATACAGATTATAATTTGTTTGTAATCTGTGTATATACAGATTACTGTAATCTGTTTCTACAGATTATAATCTGTATATACAGATTACTGTAATCTGTACAAACAGATTACAGTTTCTTGGGTGGAACCTTCTCATTTTGGGGGCGATTTCCATAAAATTGGGTGTCAAAATGCTCAGGAGATCAAACTGCATCAAATAACCATGAGACTAAATTGATTTGAAACATCACAACCTTTTACCCCCCCCCCCCCCCCCCCGTATAGCCTACCCTATTCACCTCCAAATTCAGAATTTATCTTGTGCTATTTTCAACCTAGGCCTGAAACCTCAGTGACATATTATACATTAACATTCTATATTCACATTAATTGAAGTTTAAAGAAGGAAGGAAATGTGCAGAGTATGGCACATGTACATGTTCAGGATGTTGGCAATCTTGTGGGTGGGGCGGGTGGGGGAACTCGAGATCATCATTGGCAGTGAATGATTACGAATGATATTGGGTCAGGTTACACACCACAACATAACTCCATGAAATTTTTCCTTAGTAGGAAGTTCTTTCGTAGGAAAGTACTTCCTACTATAATCTGTATATACAGATATATACAGATTACTGTAATCTTTTTGTACAGATTATAATCTGTATGTACAGATTACGGCAATCTGTTTAAACAGATTATAATCTGTATAGACAAATTACAGTAATCTGTATATACAGATTATAGTAGGAAGTACTTTCCTACGAAAGAACTCCCTACTAAGAAAAAATTTCATGGAGTTATGTTGTGGTGTGTAGCCTGACCCAATATCATTCGTGATCATTCACTGCCAATGATGATCTCGAGTTCCCCCACCCGGCCCGCCCACAAGATTGCCAACATACTGAACATGTACATGTGCCTTTGTCTTTGACTTTGACTTTGATGGTGATACTGCCCAACACCCCTAAAAGGGGTAAAACGGGCAGGGGTAGGGTGCGCAGATGGTATAAAGGCTACGAGAGAGGGGTTTTGCTTAATTTGAGAGGTGTTTTTGTACGGATTCCTTGAATTTGTGTTTGTCGAGGATTGTTTTTACAGTATTTGGTAGACTATTCCAGTCAGTAATTGAACGGGGTATGAAAGAATATTTATAACAATTTTTGTTAATAATAATAATAATAATAATGTGATTTATATAGCGCCAAATCCACTCTGTGGAGTGCTCAAGGCGCATTCAAGAAGAAAAATAGCTAAGAAGAGAATAGCAAAGTTTTTAGAAGTTTTTTAAAGGACAATGAGGTCGAGCAACTTTTTATGTCTTCAGGTAGTCTATTCCAAAAGGTCGGGCTTGTGAAAGTATATGATCGTTCCCCCAGGTTTTAGATACTTTGGGTATATTGAGAAGGCCAGAAGAGGAAGAACGAAGTGATCTTGTTGGGGTGTAGCGCTTAATAAGTGAAATATTATATTGAGGAGCAGTGCCATGAATACAATGAAAGGTAAGCAGCAGAATCTTAAAGGTGATGCGGTCCTTCACAGGTAGCCAATGTAAGGAGCGTAAAATTGGAGTAATGTGAGTGCGTTTGGAGGATAACGACACAATGCGTGCTGCAGCATTTTTTTTGCAGTTTCTGGAGCTTGGATAGTAAAGTCTGGGGTAAATTGACAAGAAGGGCATTTCCAAAATCTAACCGGGATGAAATCAAGGCATGAACTAACTTTTCGGTTGCCGACTTTAGACAAATATTTCCTAATAAAACCTCTGTTACGCAACTGGTATCTAATTGATCTGCACATGTGTGAAATTTGATTAGACATTGTTAGTAGCAATTGGAATATAACTATTTACCGAAGTTATTCTCAAATTCCTTTGGACCGGGCGCAGGATGGACTGCACTGACACGGCGAGGTGACCCACAACTGCCTGTTGAAAGATTGATAGGCGGTTTGTTTTTCGCCTTTGTTGTAAGGTTTCGATTTTAAGTTTCTTTTTCATTTCTGTTACACTGCTTCTCAACCTATAGTCTCCTGTTATGAAACGAACAGCTCTATTCTGTATTGTTTCTAATTTATTAATAAGCGTTTGAGTGTGTGGATCCCATACGGATGAACAGTAATCCAGTATGGGTCTCACTTAGTGTCTTATAAGACAATTCCTTTACATGAGGTGGACAGGAATGTAAATTCCTTCTAAGGAAGCCTAGTGTTCAGTTTGCCTTTGCGCAAACTCTATCAACATGAGTATTCCATGTTAGATCTTTGCTTATGTCGACTCCCAGGTAAGTATGGGAATTAGTTTCTGGTAATGTAGTGTTGTTCAAGGTATAATCATATTTGTGTGTTTTTCTGGCATGAGTGATACGAAGAACATAACACTTTTGGACATTAAAGTCCATCTGCCACTTATTTTGCCAAGATGATAATCTATCTAGGTCTCTTTGTAACCTTTCGGCATCTTTGTGGCCTGGTACTGGTGTGTACAGAATACAGTCGTCTGCAAATAGACGGCAGCTTGATTCAAGGCCATCAGGGAGATCGTTTATGAAGAGTAAAAAATCTATCGGGCCCGAGACCGTCCCTTGCGGTACACTAGAATCTACTTTCACCCATTCAGAGCATTCACCCTCTATAACTACCCGCTGTTTACGATTTATCAAGAATCCTTTTATCCATCTATGAATCTTCCCCCTAATGCCATAGCGCCAGAGTTTGAGTAGTAGTATTTTATGGGGCACTTTATCAAATGCCTTTTGAAAGTCCATGATTATTACGTCTACCTGATGTTTCTGATCTAATTCATATGCAATATCTTGCACGGTGGAAATCAACTGTGTTTCACAAGAATGGTTTTTGCGAAACCCATGCTGTTGGCTACACAGTATGTTATGTGTATCCAAGTGAGACATTACATTAGAACAGAGAATGTGTTCCATTATTTTACTACAGACTGAGGTGAGATTTACTGAGCGATAATTTGCTGGTTGCGTTTTATCACCCTTCTTAAAAATAGGTGTTATATTTGCACACAACCAATCCTCAGGAACTATTCCTGTTTCAAGTGATAGTTGAAAGACAATGGTTATAGTGCGGGCCCAATTTCTTCAGCTGTTTTTTGGAGGACCCAGGGAGATATTTCGTCTGGACCTGCCGCTTTGTGTGGGCTAAGTTCTTTAAGCAACTTGACCACCCCTTCTTCCATTACCTCAATGTCTGGCATTGATGGAATGTTAGTTTCACATTCTGTTGGAAGGTCTCATGCCCTTTCCTGTGTGAATTGCTGTTGATATTGTTTATTTAGTAATTCAGCTTTTTGTTTGCTATCTGTCATGAGTGTTCCTGTCTCCATGTCACGCAGGGCTGGTATGCCAGAAGAGTCTTTCCTAAGAGTCTTTATAAAACTCCAGAACTGTTTGGGTGAGTCTGTACATTTTTCATTAACATATTTTCGATATGCTTTCCTTATTACTTTTTTGTTTTCTCTTCTAATTTCCTTGAATTTCTCCCAATCTTCTGGTTTCTTACTCTTTTTGGCTTTATTATAAGCCCTTTGTTTACGCTTGTATTTGCGTTTAATTGAAGGGTTTATCCAGGGAGCTTCTTTTCTACTGCCCATCATTTTAGATGGGATATGGGTATTGACTTATGTTCTTGCGGGGTTGCTTCTAGGTTTGAATATGTTACGCTAAAATCATTTAAACGCTTAAAATACTTTCACTCCCGAATTTTGTATTATCAGAACTCTGTGGCCACCTTTCAAACTACGTTATTTCAGACAAATAATCAAATATTTTATCGTCTTTTCCTATCTGGTGACGTAGAAACTAATCCCGGTCCAAACTACAAATTCCCTTGCGGTAAATGTGATAAACCCGTAAAAACAACCAACATGGCCTATTGTGTTCCACCTGCCAAAAGTGGTACCATACAAAATGTCTTGAAATCTCTCTCTCTGAGTATACCAGGTTATATCATAACCCCAATGAAAATTGGGTCTGTTTGACGTGCTCATTACCACCTTTTTGTGACTCCCTTTTTACTCAATCCTGTGAAGATATTCAACCCACTCAACCAATTTTACCTCCTATCCCTGAAGTTAGAATACAGAATACTGTTGATGAAAGCGCATTATATGAATCATTTAATGATACTTTTAATGGTAAAGGGTTGCATCTTGTTCATTTGAATGTTAGATCAATTCTGTTTAAAATACCTGAACTACGACTCCTTTTCTCTCAAAATAGAATCTCTGTAATTGCAATCACTGAAACGTGGTTAAACTCTTCCGTGAACGATGAAGAAGTTTGTATCGATGGATACTGTATTTTAAGACGAGACCGTGTAGGAGAACATGGTGGTGGAGTCTGTTATATTAGAAATGATATTGCATTTAACGTACGAGAAGATCTTACACAAAATGATATTGAATCGTTATGGATTGACATTCTATTACCCCATACAAAACCCATTACTCTAGGTGTTGTGTACAGACCCCCTACAGACCATTATTTTATTGAATATCTCACTGACACCTTGGATAAATTAACAAAAGATGATGAGGTTATAATTTTAGGGGACGTGAATATCTGCCTTTTGCAGCAGTCTTCATTATCAAAAAAATACAAGAATATTTTGAATTTAAATGGTTTGAGTCAACTTATAACTAAACCCACTCGAACAACATCGGCCACTTCATCATTAATAGACCATGTAATCAGCAGTAAAGAAGAAAATATTTGTCAAAGTGGTGTTATTGAAATTGGCCTAAGTGATCATTTTTTAACCTACTGCTCTAGGAAGCTTATAAGACCTGTATTCAGACAGGATAGAAATATAAATATTCGGTGTATGAGAAACTATTGTATAGATGATTTTAATAATGTTTTATCTCAAGTCAATTGGTCTGACATATTAGAATGTAAAGAAGTAAATACTGCGTGGTCAATTTTCAGAAATATTTTCATGTCTATAGTTGATAAATGTGCTCCATTAAAAGTAAGAATTAAGCAAAGAACCGATAAGTGGATGAATGCTGAAATTATTTCGTTAATAAGACAAAGAAATATAGCTTTTAAAAGAATGAAAAAGGATTATGGTAATTTAGAATTAGAAAAGAAATATAAACTTTTGCGTAATTTGGTGCAAAGAAAAGTGAGACAGGCTAAAGATGAATACTTCCAAAATCAAATTGATGAGCATAAAAATGATTCTAAAAAGCTGTGGAAGAATCTGAAAGATTTAGGTTGTAAAAACAAACAAAATAATATTAAAGAGAATGTTATTAATATCCAAGGGGAGTTATGTCATGATAATATGAGGATAGCACATCTGTGGCAGAAAAATTAGCTCGCCAGATAGCAACACAAATGAATTTGGAACGGACAGTGTTAAATTACAAAAATTATACGACAGTAAGGGTGTATCGAAAGGTTGTTTTCTTTTTTCTCCTGTCAAAGAAAAGTTTGTTTTAGATGAATTAAATAACTTGAAAATATCAAAAAGTACCGGGCTTGACTTGGTACCTGCCAGATTTTTGAAGGATGGAGCTAAATATTTGTATAAACCTTTAACTTACATTATTAACTTATCTATCTCAACTTCCACCTTCCCTGATGAAATGAAAATTGCAAAAGTAATACCCCTTTATAAAAAGAAAGATAAAACTAATGTTATAGACCGATTAGCGTTTTAAGTATAGTCTCGAAGGTCCTGGAGAAATGTGTGTATGCCCAATTAGAGAACTACTTTCAAGAAAGCAAAATAATATACGAATTTCAATCTGGTTTTAGAAATGGTTATTCCACTGAAACTTGTCTTATTCACCTGTTAGATTTTGTCAGGAACGAAATTTCCCAAGGACGTTTTGTCGGGATGGTTCTTCTTGACTTGCAAAAAGCCTTCGATACCGTTAACCATAATATACTGTTAAGTAAATTAGAAGTAATGGGTTTAAATTCTGCATGTGTGCAATGGTTTAGGTCTTACTTGACCAATCGTCATCAAGTTGTCTCGTTGCAAAATGTACTTTCAGATTCTATGCCCATAAGATGCGGAGTTCCCCAGGGGAGCATATTAGGTCCCATTCTTTTCATGTGCTACATTAATGATATGTGTGTTTGTTTCAACGACAGTAAATTACTTTTATATGCGGATGATAGTGTGTTACTATATTCTGGTACTGATCCTAAGCTGATCGGGGAAAAACTGTTAATTGGATGACAGCAAATAAGCTTAGCTTACATATTGGTAAAACCGAAAGTATTTTGTTTTGTTCGCGGGGTGTCAAGAAATGAACCTCTTGAACTTTTTTTTTTTTTTTTACTGCTACAAAACTCGATAAATGAGATAGAGACAAATGTAAAATTATATTTTAACTTTATTATTCAAGGTTTACTTTTTTTTGATTTTCTGTCTTTAGTGGCACGTTTGGAAATATATATCATACACTATGGTGAATTGATCAGACCATACATAAATAAACTCATCTTATAAAAATAATGACGATCCATCTTTGATGTATAGGCCTATATATCGTCTGCCCTCTGCTGGACGTCACGCCGACTCGGCCCCTCAATAGCCTCCGCCAATAGCGCCGTCCCCAGTCAGAGTCCCTCGGAGCCTCCCTTTGGTTAATATCATCGATGGGTCTCGGATCGAGATAGAGTTCCTCTCATGCGAGAACGGTATCACGGGCAGTTCGAACTCTCATCTCGTGAAGAAGATTTACCCCCAGAAAAAACGTACTTCTGCCCTAACTGATATGTGACATATTGACTAGCTTAAAAATGTTCTCCCTGAGTATCTAATTTGATCCTCTATTTATAACCTTTCCTAACTAAGGAAAATCTGTATGAGTGGAAAAGCATTACAATACTAAATATTTCTATTTCTAAAAAGGACTTCCTAAAATGTGTCCTAACGGAAACCATTATAATACCAGGTATTTCTATTCAGACCTATAAAACACAATACCGTCCAGACAGAAATACTTCTGTCATTCAACTAAATGGCTTGCACAAGCTTCAACTGACATACAACCTTAATGCTATGCATAAATGAATTTAATTTGCAATTAATTAACCTACATGTCACAATCTATTCTATACCTTGTCTGGCAGATTAATAAAAAGAATAAAAATAAATTTCCTTCCTGACAATATCCCCCACCTTAAGATATAACTAGGGGAACTTGTATATCACAAATCAAGAAATTTAAGATATTCTTTTGTTTGTTTGTTACTATCTTTCTGTAAATCTTTACATGAAAACACCCATTACTCGTCCATTACGCATTTCAGAGTATATATCGTATGTATAGGTTTCATTATGTAATACTACAAGTCTTATCGTCTCTATATAATTTCTCTCAATGATCGTATTTAAAGAATATTGTATATACATATCTAAATTTTGCAAAGTTTAAGATAGAATGATATAACTGAAGTAGAGCAGTGTGAGTGCAACAATGTAAACATTAAACCTATTTCATTATGTCTTGTATTTTTTGTATTTTTCAATAAATCTTTTAGTTTTAAATATTAAAAAGATTCAACTGATGTACCATGCTACTACGGAATACAACTGTCTCGTAATTTGATAGACAATACACATAGAAAATGTCTATAAATGCACTTTGTCCTAAACAAATCCTCACTAGATTACAGTACAATGATTTAGTTCTGTCAATCAAAATGGTTATCGTTTCTGATTTTAAAAAAAGTATTATAAATTTCTAAATCCTTTGTATTGATTTAAACAATGATATATTTTTTTTCTTTAAATCAATTCTAGTATATTTGCATGCTCATATTCTTTAAGCATTGGTGAGAAGTGTTTCCACCTTTTCATTCAAGAATTTAGATGGACATAAATATACATCACATAATATAATTCTCTTGCAAGTCCCTTTCAAATGGCAATGTGTATATGACTTGCAATATAATTATAAAAATTGAAAATCAAGCTTTGTTTTATTATTTTTTTTAAAATACAATTACAATCTTAAACAAATAAACTGAGACCTTCCTGCCCTAAGCTATTCTAAGCTGGTTTACAATTAAGCCCTACTAAATCTACTTCCCTAATCTATTAAATTATTTCAGCGAACTACAACCTAACATGACCGCAATCCGCTGGTTTCAATCGGTTCCTGAAAGAAAAGAAAATTACTTGAGTAGTATTTTCTGCGACGAAATCACAATACATGTAATGATTAACTTTGTTTCTTTTGTAAAAAATGACTTTATGAACAAGTAAATTGCTTTTTCTTTCATGAGATGCATACTTGAAAAAAAAATAGCTGTGCTATTTTAATGAGGCAGATTACAATGAACTTTATCTAAATGAGTCTGCTCATCAGGTCAGCAGCTCTATTGTCTGATCCTTTGACAGACACAAGACGAAATCTATGCTCTTGGAGACTTAGGCTCCACCTCATTATACGTTTGTTCGTCATCTTGTTATTTTGTATGTACAACAAGGGCTTATGATCGGTATGGATTTCAAATTCTCTGCCATACAAAAGGTACTCAAATTTGCGGACAGCCCACACAATCGCCAGACACTCTTTTTCGATTGTGGACTACCTTGTTTCCCTTGGCAACATTTTCTTGCTTGCATAGGCTATGGGAAACTCTTCACCGTCGCTCTCTTGCATGAGCACCGCGCCTAATCCGGTATCGGATGCATCTACCTTCAACATGGACTCGACCTCTTTAGAAATTTCTTTCTCCGCTGCTTGAGGTACTCTATACGGAGGAGAACGGATAGGCTCGTCATTCGTCAAGTGAATTTTGCATTCAGCCACTGAAGTTTTCTTAGGAACATCTGTGAATACATCCTGATATTCGCATAATAATGTCCTAATTTCATCTTTAGACTCCTCGCTCAGTTTTTCATCCACCTGAACATGACTTATAAACTCCTTCTGTAAGGAACATGGCATGTCAGGAGGATTTTCCTCACATTTATCGACTCTTTCCATTTCTCCTTCTCCGACTTCCAACTCGCAAGTACTGACATCAAAACAACTAGAGACTATCTCCTCATCCCGTCGTACATATCGTCTAAGCAGATTGATATGAAAGGTCTTCAACACCACTGACATCGACAACATAGTCGTAATCGAATTTAGTACCAACGACCTTGAATGGTCCCTGCCATTCAACAAGAAGTTTGTTCTGAACTGTAGGCAACAGTATCAGAACCTCATCACCGACTTTCAGCTCACGCTTCTTAGCTCTCCGGTCATAATAACCCTTGTATTTCTTTGCCGAAGATTTCAACGTGCTTTGAGCCAACTGCCATTAATCTCTTTCGTAAGTCGATCACATATTCGTACTCGCTTTCCAGTTCTTTCTCAATGTGTTCATTCGTCCACAACTCTCTCAAAATGTCCATAGGACCTCTCACATGCCGGCCATAAAGTAACTCAAATGGGGAAAACCCCAGACTGGAACTTGGCGTTTCGCGGAAAGCGAACAACAAAGCAGGTAAATACCTGTCCCACTGACGTGGCTCCTCAGAACAAAGCCTCTTCAAGGCAGTCTTCACTACCGCATTATATCTTTCGACAAGACCATTGCACATAGAATGGTATCTAGAACTTGTTATTTGCCTTACTGACAACAATTGTGATACCTTCCTCATCAAGTCAGACACAAATTGTGTACCCAAATCCGATATCACTTCACATGGAACACCTACCCTACTGTATACGGTAACTAGCGCCTCGGCAACATCTATCGTCGTTATATATTTAAGTGGTATCGCCTCTACGTACCTAGTTGCGTAATCAACTATCGTTAGAATATGTGTATGTCCACGCTCAGATGGGAGCAACGGACCCATCAAGTCTATGGCTATCCGCTGGAAGGGAATACCAATTAACGGTAACCTACCCAAAGTAGTCTTGGGAACTCTCCCCTTGCTAATTAGTCTTTTGACAAACGTCACACGATCTACAAAAATTGGCAACATCCTCGTTCATACCTGGCCAAAAGAATTGGGCTTTGATCTTTGACATCGTATTGTTAATGCCAAGATGTCCACCAAACAAGGAATCATGGGCAATGCGCATGACCTCTAACCTGTGCGACTTTTGAACAACCACCAACTTTGGACCAACTCCTTTCCCGGAATCTTTCCTATCTCTCTCCTGTCGATACAGACAATTCTTTTCTGAAATGAACAAGAATCTCGACTTAGATTCAACATCATTCACTCTTTCCCGTAAATGTTTAAGGGAAGGATCACTCTTTTGCTCTTGCAAAAATTCTTCCGATTGCTTAACCTGCACTCCAGAGTCTCTCACTTTCAACTCTTTTTTAGGTTTCTCTTTCGCTTTCTTTTGTGCCCTAGTCTCAAGAGCCATCGCCTTCTCCAAACCAGAAGAATCAACCTCCGAACCCGGAACCTCTGAACTCGGAACCTTGACTTCCGAAACCGAAACATCAACATCGGTAACCGGAACATCAACCTCCGAAACCGGAACACAAAGTTCAGAAACCGGAACTTCAACCTCGGAATTTCTCGCTGTAGTCTCGACACAAGAAGGCACCCATTGCAAATCGGGATCCTTGGGCTCACGAGCCCCCTTCACGTCATTACCAATGATGACATCACACAAACAGTTTGGCATACACAAAGCATTTACCTCTCCAGAAAAATAAGGACTATCAACCCTCACATTCGCCCTGGGAAAACGCCTAAGTGTACCATCAATCAGCCTAACTAACTGGACAACTCCCGTGAACTGATCGTCCAACACCAAACATGTTCTCACTACACTCGTAGTACTACCCGAGTCTTTAAGTACAGATACAGGCCTATTCATGGGCAACAGTCTACCTGAAACAACTGGCATATCACTCGACATCGCTCCAACCTCATCATACGCCATACTAAGAGTCTGGACATCCGACTCACTCACTGACTGTGCATCCACTACTGGTTTACCAACCAGAGCACAACTTGCAGACTTTTCTACCTGCCTAACATCTGACCGTAACGTTCCTATCGACCCAGAATAATCTAATTCATTCGACATCGAATTCGACACATCACGCTTTAAATTCTCAGATGGGATAACATCCTCCACACTCGTAGCTTGAGCTGAACGAGCTATGGGCATCATTGGACAATTTATCTTCAAACGATTGGGACTACCACACTTATAACAGCCTTGTTTCATTCCAGTACCACCACTACCACTCCTTATCGAATAATTATTCGGCTTGGCTTTCTTTTCCGTTTGTATAACAGAAGCCGCTTTAGGATCTTGTTTTTGGCTTTTGTTTGAATGAAACTTATCAGGTTTTGGATTACTAGAGAAAGTGTGTAATCCATGTGCACGGACATACACTTCAGCACTATCAATCGTCTCATCCAACTTCAAACAACTTCTCTTTCAAGAATCCAACTACTTCCCTGGGACAACAATTAACAAATTGCTCCCTCATTATCAGATAAACTAAAGACCTATAATCCTCTTGGATATCAGCCATTTTCATCCACTTGTCAAAATACCCCTGTATTCTTACAGCGAACTGCTTGGGGCGCTCATCCCTATTGGGCCTAGCGGACCTAAACTTCCTTTTGTAACCATCCTCGGTTAAATGGAAATATTCCATAATCTCTCGCTTCACCTTCACATAACTCGTGCGATCAACACTACTCATTCTGTTAACAACATCAAGTGACTTCCCGGTTAAATTGGCAATCAAATGCAAGCACTTCAAGTGTTCTGAAACACCCTGGCTTTCCATCATCAATTCGAATTTCGTGATATACGAATCAAAATTGTCTACTTTTTCATCAAACTTGCCAACCTTTAACCTAAGACCTAACTCAAGAGGGCGTTCTTCATGTTTCGCTGCCTCAATCTTAGTTTGAGCTAAACGCAATTCATGCGCTTCTTTCTCACGTTCTCGATTCTCTTTCTCACGTTCTCGGTACTCTTCGCAACGAGCCGACACGAAGCTATTCAACTCACTTCCAGTGAGACCCATCTTCCTACCGAGAGATGAAAATTCTCTCATTTGCTCTATACTAGCCATCGTGCTAATTAGTTAAACTACAAGGCAGTAATTAACCAAGGACGTTTGTCCTTCCTGACAAAATTTCGTTATCCTATCGACCAACAGCCCCTTTAAGTTACTTGGCCTACAGCCCTACTCAATTTAACCGCTGTCTTCCCGGGCGATAAACGAATGTCAAATTTCAAAAGCTGTTTTGCTTTGCAAATACAAACTGCCTAACCTAGCCTGCCAATGCACATAAAACATTGCCTAATACAGCGCCGATGCTATGGATATGAATAGAGAGCACGGTTACCAAGGTCTCATTACATGAACACCTTGGGGAGAAACACTATATGGCATTTGTCAATTAAATGCACAAAGTTACAAGAATCAAATGCATGGGGGAGTTATTCGTTCGTAACATGATTAAATACGAACAATATCAATCAGCTGATCAGTAGATTCTTTAATTATCACCATATTGTATTTTCTTTTCCTAAAATGTCTAACAAGTAGCAGGATCTCGGTGGAACCTCCAAATTGTCAAGAAATGAACCTCTTGAACTTTTTTTTTTTTACTGCTACAAAACTCGATAAATGAGATAGAGACAAATGTAAAATTATATTTTAACTTTATTATTCAAGGTTTACTTTTTTTTTGATTTTCTGTCTTTAGTGGCACGTTTGGAAATATATATCATACACTATGGTGAATTGATCAGATCATACATAAATAAACTCATCTTATAAAAATAATGACGATCCATCTTTGATGTATAGGCCTATATCGTCTGCCCTCTGCTGGACGTCACACCGACTCGGCCCCTCAATAGCCTCCGCCAATAGCGCCGTCCCCAGTCAGAGTCCCTCGGAGCCTCCCTTTGGTTAATATCATCGATGGGTCTCGGATCGAGATAGAGTTCCTCTCATGCGAGAACGGTATCACGGGCAGTTCGAACTCTCATCTCGTGAAGAAGATTTACCCCCAGAAAAAACGTACTTCTGCCCTAACTGATGTGTGACATATTGACTAGCTTAAAAATGTTCTCCCTGAGTATCTAATTTGATCCTCTATTTATAACCTTTCCTAACTAAGGAAAATCTGTATGAGCGGAAAAGCATTACAATACTAAATATTTCTATTTCTAAAAATGACTTCCTAAAATGTGTCCTAACGGAAACCATTATAATACCAGGTATTTCTATTCAGACCTATAAAACACAATACCGTCCAGACAGAAATACTTCTGTCATTCAACTAAATGGCTTGCACAAGCTTCAACTGACATACAACCTTAATAATACTATGCATAAATGAATTTAATTTGCAATTAATTAACCTACATGTCACAATCTATTCTATACCTTGTCTGGCAGATTAATAAAAAGAATAAAAATAAATTTCCTTCCTGACACGGAGTAGGTTGAAGTATACTGATGATTTCAATATAAGTTATAACAATCAACTCATTAAGAGACAGGATTCTGTGAAGTATTTAGGACTAAATATAGCCAGTGATCTTTCTTGCTCAAGTTTGGTTGACAGTATTGTCAAAAAAGCTAATGCTCGTCTAAAATTTTTGTATCGTTATCAAAATTGCATGAACTTAAAATCAAGACGAATTTAAAGTTTTTCCTTAATACAATGTTTATTTGATTATGCTAATGCGGCATGGTACTGCAGTCTAGGCAAGGTGGATCAAAACAAGTTAAAAATAATTCAAAATAAAATTGTAAGATTTATCAATCACTTACCACCAAGAACACACATTGGGAAGAGTGAACTTGAAACAGCTGGTCTTCTTCATATAAACCTTAGATCACAACAACTTTTAATTCACCATGTACATAAGATTTTTTACTCTAATGCAGATCACTATATTTCAAATAATTTTACTCGCTCTTCAAGTGTTCATGGGCATGACACTAGAAATTGTCAATTTAATTTCGTAGTGCCTAAGCGGAAAGGTGAAATTGGAAATTCCTTTTATTTTAACGGTATTCTTTTCTGGAATTCCCTCCCAAATCATGTTAACCCATTGCCTACGGGAAACGGATGGTCCTAGCTGTATTAAGCCTATGGGAAATAGAGAATTTAGTAGTCAATGGGTTAAGTCAGTTAAGAATTTTTTTTACATTTTAAAAGGGTATTGAAGCATCATCTGAAAAATGTGTCTACTCCATAACTGTATTTCTCCTCTCCTTGTTGTAGCTCAGAGGGTTTTTTCCTATATTATATGACTTATGTAACCAACGTTTATTATCGATAGTTTCATTATGATTTTCTGTATATAGTTTTTTTCCGTTGAGTAAGTCTTGTTTTCACATTTATGTAATCTTCGCCTACTTTATAAAAATGTTATGTTTTATTTTGCTACTTTAGTACATTCTTATTACTTGTCGTACTTGTACGATAGTCTTGTAGCCGTACTAATGTGTTTTCTTAGTGTATTTTTTTATCGGTTATTTAGGTAAGGACCCCATTTGACAGTCAAGCCCAACTTCTGAAAACCGAGCACAGGTATATACTCCGAAAACGGCGTATGAGTTTAGAGCCCTCATCGTTCAGTACGAGACAGTGTGTACAAAGGCATGTGGAAAATCTTGCAAAGTCAACCTACCAACGATATACATATTCTTAAAAATAATGCTGCGTGTCAATTATCTTCAAAATCCTTGAATGATTCGTCATATGAAATGACTTTCAAATGACAATCATTTGAAATAAATATATCCGCAGCATTATTTTTGAAAAATATATTAACAACAGCAGGTCGACACTGCACGATTTTGCCCATGCCTTTTGTACACACTGCCTCGCACTGAACGATGAGGGCTCTATATTCATCTTGATCTATACGCCGTTTTCGGAGTATATACCTGTGCTCGGTATTCCGGAGTTGGGTCTGACTGTTGGAAATAAGCCATTTCGGCTTTCATGGGTTATCCTGTCATGGTACCTCGATGTGTTTGTATTGCAATATACCTGACGAATAAAATAAAATCAAATCAAATCAGACTGCTTTGTGTAGTCTATCTTTCAGTTCAATCCATAAATCATTTTCATTTGTGATATTTAAGTCTTTATCTTTAAAGTCTTTACTAATCTCATACATTTCTTTTTTCAGTCCCATTACGTTAGCTTTACCGTAGAAATATATTTTTCTTGGCTTCTGGGCTATGCTAGATGGTTTAGCATTTACTAGTATCATAGGTATACCGTCATGATCACTAATACCAGGAATTATGGGTTCTTAATGAAGAACAGATCTAAGATGTTTTCTCCACGAGTGGGTCCAGCTACAATCTGTTCCAGTCCATAGTCATTGGCTATGTCTATGAGATCTTAGCCCATGGTGGTTTTTTGGCCACCAGGGCGTATTGACTGAGTATCGCATGCTATATCCCCTACGTTGAAATCTCCCCCAGCCAGATGTTACTGAACTGGTTTGGGTTTATTTTCTCCAAGGATTTCCTTAAACCGTTTAAATCATAAATGATTTAAATCATAAATGATTTAAATCATAAATGATTGGAATCATGCAGTCGTAACGTACGGACGTCATCAGCAAGGAGCTCACAATTTCAAGATTTTGACTATGATAGAGGATAATAATCCGAGTCATGCCTAATGAGGAACGTTCTTACATCCTTAGGTCATCTACCAACTCAACATCTTCAGCAAAAACTCAAGAAAAGACTAAAATAACGGCCTCTAAATCTAGCAAATCTGCGTCAGGGACTGCCAAGCACCATACCGCACGCACCAATAACCCAACCCAGAGATCACCGAGCGGTTTGCCCCGACACAGCGCCAACAAAAATACCAGCGATCGTGAACGCTTGAGTACTCACGTGACCGCACACCCCGCCAACGCCCAATCAAGCCCAGGATCCAACGCGATGACTTCAGGTCAGTCTAATCTTTTACCAGATATGAACATGATGAAAGAGATGTTTGCCAATTTGACTAAAGAAATGAACTCAAGATTTGATAATGTCAATTTAGATATGCACATGATAAAAGTTGAACTTCGTGAAACGAGAAAAGCGATAGAAGACCTTGAAAATGCGGTTACTTTCAATACTAACAAAATTAAAGAGATTGAAAAGGATGTTATTCCCCAAATGATAGAAAACATGGAAAGTAAAAACAAAAAAATCGAGGAGAAGCTAATGCTTCTTGAACTACATGATAGAAAACAAAATCTGCTCATATATGGGGTCCCTGAGGTGAAAAATGAAAATGTGTACCCTACAGTGCATGGAGTTATTGCCAATTTCCTCCGAATTCCTCTTTCGGAGGCAGCTAAAATGCCTCTCGTCAATGCCCATCGCCTCCCAGGCCCTAAGCAAGGTAATTCCGGTGGGACTACGCCGCCACCACGCCCCATTATCGTACGGTTCGCCTTCATGGAAGATCGTAATCGCCTGCTGGAATCCTTCGAAAAGCCTACTCGTCAACGCCCAGCGGATCCCGCTCATCAACCCAATCAACAAGCCTCCCAGCTATCCCAACAGCCGCAAGCACTTGCGAATTGCTACGATCGCGTTAGTATTCGCACGGATCTACCGCCTGAAATGAAGCGAGAACGTGGCCGTCTGGCTTCAATCGCCTATAAGATCAGGAAAGAAAAACAGCTCTCTACGAGAATTCGCGTCAGTGGGATCAATCTGTACCTCCAGACCCGCAAGAAAACATCGAACGGATCACCCCAGTCACCATGGATCAACTGGGATGAATGATCGAGTCTACGGTAAATATATCTTCGATTAGATGCAGATGCTAGTGATGAATTCATTATCATAATTGTGGTTCCTATGCTACCGCAGTTCTAGAATGCTATCTTCCAACAAAATATTTCAACTAGATTGTTTACTCATAGGTTGTTGTTTTTTTTTTCACAACTAATTTTCAAAGTTCTTTCTCAATGTCTGATGACATGAAACTCAAAAGAAAGAAATCCCAAGAGTTAATGTGTATGATAAAGATGAATTAACACCATCCGACTCGGGATCCAGATTCCATTTTGCCTGATATGCTGAGTAGAAGATGTTCTTTTTGCTTCTAATCTCAATATCGACGTCGATGAATAGCCAAAATAGACAGCCAGAGATATGAATGGTTTACAGCAAGACCGTGATTTGACTTGTAATGATTTATTGGCGAGTAGTAATATCAATTTGCTACCATTCCAAACAAAGCCTTTCTTGAATGTAATTAATGCATTTACCATGTGTACAATGTGCCTTCTTTAATTTCACAAGTTTAGTTTATTTGTTCTTTAGTGCGAGACAACTGCATTGCATCCTATGTATTTTTCTATTTTTCTACAATGAAAAATAAGCCCCTGATTTTTTTTTTTTTTTTTTTTTTGAGAAACCTTTACTTTTCTTGTAGGATTATTCTTGCTTTCTTAGTGGAATGCATAATCTGACACGTTTCATGTCTTTTAGGGAATTTCTTACAGTAGCCCTATTATGGTCACTTTTTCCCAATTCATGATTGAAACTTTTTTTTTTTTTTTTTTTTCTCTCTCTTTTTATCTGTCACAGTTAATATGCTGTGTTTTGCTAGCACTCATTCATTCACTAGATTTCCCTACAAGTGGTGAAACAAGGGTCATGCATAAGATAAAAAGATTATGAAATTTCAAAACCAACATTCAGTAGCTGGGACATGATAGCCAGTTGTATACTGGCCTACTGCATCCACATAATTTCGATTTTCTACATTTTTCTAGTGGCTGTAATATAGGCATACATTATTTTCACTTTAAGAAATCTTATTCTCAAATAAGAGTTATCCATTTATCTTGGCTAACATGACAAAATGTGGTCTTCCTTTATATACTGCAAGATCATGCATACTTCAAAATTTTCTTTATTTTTTAAATATATTTTTCTTTAAATACAGGGCAACTAATTACATTGTAACTTATCAACTCTGTATTTTTGGCTATTGAAAGAATAACCCCGAGATTTGGGATTTTAAATCTTTCTCCCCCTATTCTGCACTTTTTGACAAACTGAGTATCCACACAGTCTTGGATCTCAATAATTGTATGCTGACACGACAGATGTCTATGACCTAATATGATAATTGTGCTTTGGTGTATAACAGTATTGATCATTTTATTCCTTGGGGGTTTTTTTTCCAATTTTTTTTTCAAGCTTTCCTTAGAAGTGACATATACTGCCATGACTGTATATTTTGTCTTCCTAACCCTTTTTCCTTAGGCATTTCCCCCTTGATTTAGACCAGTGTTTATCCACATATGTTTTTGTTTTACCCAGTCTTGTATTCAGGGTTAGTGACCCTTTTTTGCGCTAAAATTTTAAAGAAATTCTGTTTACCAATTACTTTGTCTTACTCTGCAGATCATTTGCATCTGCCTTTTGTTCCAATTTACTGTATTACATGGTCAAGTTGCACAGTGCATGTAGTGTGTGTTGCTAGGTTACTAGGTGTTGCTAACGTGATCGTAACGTTTGGCGGGCAGTGATGTTTGCCTGACATGGCAGCGCCTGGTGCCCACAGCTGCATTCTGACTATAGGGAATTTTATAGGCTTTGGGGTGGGTGTGATGGTTATATTTAGGCAAACTTCCATGTTGTTAAACACATTGTGACAATGATTCATTGAATATTCATTAATTTCCCATTTTCGAAGGTTTTCACAATCCCATGTACTTGTTTTTTTTAAATTCTATTGGACGGATTGACCTGTGCTCTTCATAAATGCATATTCAATTATGTTATCTGTTGAAGTGAATGCCATTGCTGTTGGTTTCCATACACGTTTGAATTTCTTCAACTTGAATGATTACTTAATGACACATGTATTTTGTTTCACACCTGAATTTAACATTGCCAATATGTGAGGCACTGATGTTGGTGTCAGCTAAACAAAGCTTTTCTTGAATGTAATTAATGCATTTACCATGTGTACAATTTGCCTTGTTTTATTTCACAAGTTTAGTTTATTTGTTCTTTAATGCGAGACAACTGCATTGCATCCTATGTATTTTCTATTTTTCTGCAATGAAAAATACGCCCCTGATTTTGTATTCCTTCCCCCAAATATTTTCTTCTTGTGATTTTTTTTTATTTTTGAGAAACCTTTACTTTCTTGTAGGATTATTCTTGCTTTCTTAGTGGAATGCATAATCTGACACGTTTCATGTCTTTTAGGGAATTTCTTACAGTAGCCCTATTATGGTCACTTTTCCCCAATTCCTGATTGAAACTTTTTTTTTTCTCTCTCTCTCTCTCTTTTTATTTGTCACAGTTAATATGTTGTGTTATGCTAGCACTCATTCCTTCCCTAGATTTCCCTACAAGTGGTGAAACAAGGGTCATGCATAAGATAAAAAGATTATGTAATTTCAATAACAACATTCAGTAGATAGGACATGATAGCCAGTTGTATACTGGCCTACTGCATCCACATAATTTCGATTTTCTACATTTTGCTAGTGGCCGTAATATAGGCATACATTATTTTTCACTTTAAGAAATCTTACTCTCTAATAAGAGTTATCCATTTATCTTGGCTAACATGGCAAAATTTGGCCTTCCTATATATACTGCAAGATCATGCATACTTCAAATTTTCTTTATTTTTTAAATATATTTTTCTTTAAATACAGGACAACTAACTACATTGTAACTTATCAACTCTGTATTTTTGGCTATTGAAAGAATAACCCCGAGATTTGGGATTTTAAATCTTTCTCCCCCTATTCTGCACTTTTTGACAAACTGAGTGTTCACACAGTCTTGGATCTCAATAATTGTATGCAGACACGACAGATGTCTATGACCTAATATGATAATTGTGCTTTGGAGTATAACAGTATTGATCATTTGATTCCTTGTGGGGTTTTTCCAATTTTTTTTCAAGCTTTCCTTAGAAGTGACATATACTGCCATGACTGTATATTTTGTCTTCCTAACCCTTTTTCCTTAGGCATTTCCCCCTTGATTTAGACCAGTGTTTATCCATATATGTTTTTGTTTTACCCAGTCTTGTATTCAGGGTTAGTGACTTTTTTTTGCGCCAAAATTTTAAAGAAATTCTGTTTACCAATTACTTTGTCATACTCTGCAGATCGTTTGCATCCGCCTTTTGTTCCAACTTACTGTATTACATGGTCAAGTTGCGTAGTGCATATATACTGTGTGTTGCTAGGTTACTAGGTGTTGCTAACGTGATCGTAACGTTTGGCGGGCAGTGATGTTTGCCTGACATGGCAGCGCCTGGTGCCCACAGCTGCATTCTGACTATATGGAATTTTAAAGGCTTTGGGGTGGGTGTGATGGTTATATTTAGGCAAACTTCCATGTTGTTGAATACATTGTGACAATGGTTCATTGAATATTCATTAATTTCCCATTTTCGAAGGTTTTCACAATCCCATATATTTTTTTTTTTTTTTAATTCTATTGGACGGATTGACCTGTGCTCTTTATAAATGCATATTCAATTGTGTTATCCGTTGAAGTGAATGCCATTACTGTTGGTTTCCATACACGTTTGAATTTCTTCAACTTGAATGATTACTTAATGACACATGTATTTTGTTTCACACCTGAATTTAACATTGCCAATATGTAAGGCACTGATGTTGGTGTCAGCTGAATTCTTTTTTTTTCCTTCATAAAATGACATGATTTTATGTATGTGATGAAGATATGATAACTCAAATCAAATAAACATCTATTTTCTTCAAATTGGTATCCCATTTCAAAAAAGAATCAATTCCTTGATTAAATTTTGCTGAAATGAACATCAAATACAAATATTTGCTAACCAGTTTCTCCCATCCTGAATTATTATTATGACGCAATGTTTGCTTAACTTCATTTGCTTTGACTGAGTCATGTCTTCTCATTTATATCGTTGCATCAAGAAACATGCTAATAATGGTACTTTTCACGAAATGGAATGGTAGCCTCGTATATGGCATTTGATTACGATGTACATACACATTTCCCACGATGTACACACACACATTTCCTGTTGAAATGAATTTGAAGTGAAGTGGACCTTTTTCGTGCTTATACAAATTGTTCTTCTTTTTTCCATCAATACACCTTTATATTTTTTAAATCGGCTTTTGCTAAACAGTCGGGTAACGTCGCGTCGCGTTGGTAGAAATTTTCGAACATTTTTCAGGAAGGTATCTTCAAGGGGACAAATTGAAAAAGAGTCCATCTCAGTATGATTTTTCCCGTTTTCAGGCTAAAAACGACAAACAAGGGAATAAAGAAAGCAATAGAAGGATAATGCAAAGAAAAGCATGAACTGTAAAGAGAGAATAGAAGGGTAGGAAGGATGGAAGAAAATATGATGAAAGGAAACAAAGAATACAACAAAAGGAAAGTTGGAAAGTAAAAATAAGTGGATAAAAACAAAGAATAACATAAAGAAAGATAGAGACATAAATGATAGAAGGATAAAGATATTAAGAGTAACATAATGAAAGATAGAAGAGAAGATGATAATTTGAATAAAGGAATAACAACGAAAGAAAAGATGAAAGGAAAACAAAATGATAGGATAAAAGCAAAGAATGTTTTAAGGAAAGTAAGTAAAGATGGGAAGCAGAAAATGATTT
Organism: Heliocidaris erythrogramma; assembly: GCA_025617745.1. Classification (NCBI taxonomy): domain Eukaryota; kingdom Metazoa; phylum Echinodermata; class Echinoidea; order Camarodonta; family Echinometridae; genus Heliocidaris; species Heliocidaris erythrogramma. Next base: position 12,990,186 of record CM046870.1, on the reverse strand, counting down.
TAAAAAGAATAAATTTATTCAAAATCGACGAAAAATGCTACTTCTCCTCTATTTAACACCGTATTTTGAATCTGATTGTTTTATCTGATAGGGCTGGGAAGGGGCTGTCAAACCTCTACAAAGAATTTGGAAATTCATTAATTATGCAAATTTATTGTAATTTATTCAAAATCAACAGAAAATGCATTTATAATCATAAAACATTAATTTGATAATTCATTTCTCACATTTATCTTCAAGGTTCTATCAGAAATTACATAAATTAACAGCCATTCCACAGATCTACACTTTTGGCGGGGACATATATACGCATCGCGTAATTACTAATTCAGTTATTTTTAATCCTTTTATTAATTTTTTCTTTCCACCTTTCCTTTCATTACGTTATTCTTTTATTGCTTTTATCATTTTGTTTTCAATCTTTCATAATGTTACTGTTTATATTTATTCTTTTTATCCTCTTTTTTTTATTGCTTTCCATCTTCACTTTGTTATTCTTTGTTCCCTTTTATCATCTTCTCTTCCACCTTTCTTCATGTTTATATTTATCTTTTTATCATTTTTCTCTCTATCTCTCGCTTTGTCATTTCTTGCTTTTATCCTTCTATCAATTATCTTTCCATCCTTCCTCTCGTTATGATATTCTTTGTTTCCTGTTATCATTTTTCTCCCCCACCTTCCTCACGTTAATCTTTATCCTTCTATCATTTCTCTCTCTGTCTTTCTTTATATAAGTTAAACTTTTTTTATCCTATCATTTCTCTCTCTATCTTTCATATTATTCTTTTTAAAATCATTTTCTGCTTCCCATCTTTACTTACTTTCCTTAAAACATTGCTTTTATCCTATCATTTTGTTTTCCTTTCATCTTTTCTTTCGTTATGTTATTCCTTTATTCAAATTATCATCTTCTCTTCTATCTTTCATTATGTTACTCTTAATATCTTTATCCTTCTATCATTTATGTCTCTATCTTTCTTTATGTTATTCTTTGTTTTTATCCACTTATTTTTGCTTTCCCACTTTCCTTTCGTTGTATTCTTTGTTTCCTTTCATCATATTTTCTTCCACCCTTCCTACCCTTCTATTCTCTCTTTATAGTTCATGTTTTTCTTTGCATTATCCTTCTATTGTTTTCTTTATTCCCTTGTTTGTCGTTTTTAGCCTGAAAACGGGAAAAATCATACTGAGATGGACTCTTTTTCAATTTGTCCCCTTGAAGACACCTTCCTGAAAAATGTTCGAAAATTTCTACCAACGCGACGCGACGTTACCCGACTGTTTAGCAAAAGCCTTTAAATCCGCCTTTTCTTCCAACTCATTGTATTGCATGGTCGAGATGCACATGGTATGCACTGTGTGTTACTGGGTTAGGCAAATCCGGCGACAGCGGATGCCTGCGATTTGCATTCCCATTATGGGATTTGAAAAGCTTTGGGGTTATCCTTAGGTGACTGTACTGGTTTGTCACTGAGCAAAGTGGTATTCATTTGTATGCATCGCGAAGGAGGTCCACTGAATCTTCCTCAACTGAGTTGGTTATCTACCTCTTGATGTTTTATTTATACCGTTGATAAACCTGTGTTACATACATTACATATATTACATATGCTCATTCGATTTTCCTTTTCTTGTAGAAGTGAAATGCCACTGTAATGTTAATACACACTGTATTATCTTTGTTGTTTCTATAATCAATTATTACAATGTTGGTAGGTTAATACATTCCTCATTATACTAAATTTAGTATTTATGTATGGTCAATGATTTAGCAATTTCGTTCTTTTTTCTCTTTATCTAAATTCCTCAAATGTGTACGTTATTCTTAGCTCCACTGCTGATTGTTTTCTGCCACATGACGTTCCAGCGTTTAGATTGCCTTAAGTATGTTATGCCAACAGAGATTTACTATGTTTTCTCTTCATTTTTCATCCCCATCATATGTTTGTTTTCTCTACTCGTTTTTGTTGTTGGTCATCATTTTCCCTCCACTCCTATTTGATTTCCATCGATTTATTTTTCTTCTTACTGCATGTGATCGACACTTCCTTTCCTTACTCTTCTCGAATAAAGCGCCATTACCTCTTTTATACAGTATTTCTCCTTATCGCCAAATGTCAATGATGAGGGAGTATTTTTTTATCTCACGATGATGTTTAACTCTGACGATAGGCAATCGCTGCCATTTCATAGGCTTAGTGATGACGATTTCTTTGATTTACATAGACCTATTCAGTCTGATGATGTGTCTGATACTTCTGCTAATTCTTATGATAATCTTATCATTGATAACATTAACGCTTCAGCTGCAAATCTTGAGTTCGATTTTGATTTAGATGACCCTGTCAAACGTGGAACTACTAACTATATAACCATCAATCAATTTTCAAAGGTTTCAAAAGATTTTCAGAATGATACATTTTCCATCCTTCATTTAAATATCAGAAGTTTGAACAAGCATTTTGATGACCTTCTTTCACTCGTACATAAACCTATGCCAAGCCCCTTTACGCTGATTGGCCTCACAGAAACTTGGCTTAATTACGATTCAAACCACCCATTCCTTATAAAAGATTATGACTTCATCAACAAAAATAGACAAAATCGAGTTGGTGGGGGAGTTGCTCTCTACATCCTCAAATCATTTAAATACACTATCTTGGATGAAATCTCAGTTTCTAATACAATTGTTGAATCCCTTTTTATTGAAATTGTGATTCCTGGTAATAAGAATATCATTGCCGGAGTTATTTATAGATCTCCCAACTCAAATGCTCAAGAATTCTTACAATATTTTTCCAATTTGTTAAGTGACGTCAATTTTGACAATAAAGACTTCTTCTTGATGGGAGATTTTAATATAGATTTATTGAACCATGAACATAACAATATTTCTCAAGACTTTCTTGAATTAATTTTATCTGCTTCTTGCTTGCCGCTCGTTTCTAAGCCAACGCGTGTTGCTAATGCATCTGCTACTTTAATTGATAATATTTTTTTCGAACGTTATTCCACATCCTGATTCTTATATTATTTTATCTGACATAACTGATCATTATCCTATTGCAATGTTTTATCCACTAGGTCAATCTATTAACAGAAATAATTCTTCAATATATAGACGTAAAGTTAATGCCGAAAGCCTAGCACGTCTTGCCATTAATCTTGAAAACTTTGATTGGTCGTGTATATATACTAATGAAGACATTAACAGTTCATATGAAACTTTTTCCTTAATATTGACCGATCAATTGGATATTAATATGCCGAAACAAAAAATCAAAACCAACTATAAGAAAACACCTAAGCTCCCATGGATTTCTAAATCCATACTACGCTTAATTAATCGGAAGAATAATCTCTTTTATAAATATAAAATAAAAGGTACTGAAAAATCAAAGGAAAAGTATACATCCTACAGAAACACATTGACTCAAATCATTCGCCTTGAAAAAAGAAAATACTTCGTAAATCGTTTGGAAATGTTCAAACACGATATGCAAAATACCTGGAAAATTATTAAACAAGCGATGAATTTGACAGATAAAAGATCTGAAATAAACAAAATCATGTATAACCATGAAATTATCGAAGATTCCAAAGATATAGCGAATATCTTTAATACTTACTTTTCGTCAATCGGCAGCAATCTTTCTAAAAATATTCCCCCATCAAACAAAAATTATAGTGATATTATAGGCCCTGCTAATCCAAATTCTATTTTTCTTTTTCCTACGAATAGGCAAGAAGTCATTAATATTGTATCCAACTTACAGAATAAAAAAAGTTCCGGTTTTGATGGAATTAATAACGTAATGTTGAAAGCCATTATTCCTGTTATTGTAGATCCTTTGGTCCATATTTTTAATTTATCATTGACGCATGGTAAATTTCCCAATTCCATGAAACTAGCAAAAATTATTCCCTTATTCAAAAAAGGTGACAAACTTGAAGTAGGTAATTATCGGCCAATCTCGTTACTATCTTCTTTTTCCAAAATTTTGGAAAAGATAGTGTTTACTCGAATGAGTTCTTTCCTTAAAAAAAATGATATCCTCTCTAATTTCCAGTTTGGTTTTAGGGAGAAACATAGTACTGTTCATGCTTTGATGTCTTTTGTTGAGAAAGTTGCCCATTCAATTGACTCGTCTTCTCACACAGTAGGTATATTCCTGGACTTCTCCAAGGCCTTTGATACGATAAATCATGATATTTTACTTTATAAACTTGCTCATATTGGTGTCCGTGGAAAGGCCTTGGAGTGGTTCAGGAGCTACCTTTCTAACAGAAAACAATTTGTTTCCTTAAACGAGCAAGCATCAGATTTTAAAGATATTTCTTGTGGCGTCCCTCAAGGAAGCCTGTTAGGCCCATTATTGTTTATACTTTATATAAATGATTTTCATAAATCATCCGATTCCTTGTCATTCATCTTATTTGCAGATGACACCAATTTATGTTTATCCCACAGTGATCCAAATGTTCTTGTCGATGTAATCAATAGAGAGCTGCGTAACATATTAGAATGGATAAGGGCTAATAAATTATCATTGAATCTACTGAAGACGAATTATATATTGTTTAGTAACTCCTTAGCATCATTACCTACTGATATTGTTTTTGACAATATCCCTCTTGAGCAAGTCTCTCAAACCAAATTTTTAGGTGTTTTGATTGACAGTAAACTTTCCTGGAAAATCCACATCGAAAATATTTGTAAAATTATCTCTCGCAATATCGGTATCATTAACAGACTTAAATCACACCTTCCTCAAGCATCTTTACTTATGCTTTACTCATCTCTTATTTTACCATATTTAAACTATGGTCTTTTGGTTTGGGGAAACAGTCATCAAACACTGCTGGAAAGAGTTTTACTACTACAAAAGAAAGTCATTCGTATAATTTGTAATGCTCCTATACGTGCCCATACGGATTCTCTTTTCCTTGAACATAACATCCTAAAAATTAAAGATCTGTACTTATTTCATCTTGGTGAATTTATGTATAAATACAATTGTGGTACTCTACCATCTGCGTTTCACGATATGTTTCTAAAAAATCGTACAATTCACAAATATCCCACCAGACAGTCGGATGAATTTCATTTACCATTTTTGAGAACATTTTCTGCACAAAAAACATTTATTTTTGAAGGTCCTAAACTTTGGAATACTTTGCACCATGATTTGGAAAAATCCTCTTCATTCTCAATCTTTAAGAGAAATCTAAAGAAATTTTTATTGGCTCCTTACAAAACCTAACTCGCTTTGTCAGTTGTTAGTAGCATTTAGATTACCTCTATATATGCAGCATTTAAATGTGTATGTGTGTCTATGTATATATGCATCATTATTATTATTATTATTAAATGATTATTATTATTTATTATTATTATTATACAAAGAACTCGTCACCACTCGTCAACCAGGAACATCCTCATAACTATTTCCCTTTTCACACGAATCGATGTTGCGCGCTACCTTTGTTTTGATCAGTTACATCCATTCATCTTTCATTTGTCATTCCTCAGTCCCACATGCAATCAATTTCTCTCCTCTTTCTGTCTTTCCTTTTACTTTTCCTTGTTACTTTCACACATTTTGTATGATATGTTTATGCTTTCCCCTCTCTGTTGGCCATTATTCTCGTTTTTTTTTGTTATGTAAATTACTATTATTGAATACTTTCACCTGAGGGGTCCACAATTTACAAGCTTAGCTTCACAGTGGACCTCTCCATTTCCAACCAAACATTCATAAAATTATTTTTCATACTGCAATAGTTTGGTACATCTTATCTAATCTACAATACTGTTATATTTATGTGTTGTATTGCGTGTATCCTACTTTGTTGATTTAATGATGTATGTGAATTGTATATTTCTTTTTCGTTGGAAATGAAAAAAAAATAAAAACTGAAACTGAAACTGAAATACTCTCTATCAGTATTTGCTGGGCGATAATAAGAACCAACTAATATCGGTTGCATTCCTTGTACTCTTATTTCTATCCAGACACTTTCATTTGTGGTGTCCAGATCTAGATCTAGTCTCGGGATACTTACAATGTTGTTTTTTACTAGCATTTGGTTGTCTATCTTTCCTAATAAAGACTCTGTAACTACTCGGGAAAATTTCAGAACTATTTACAGAAACATCGAGCCATGTTTCTGTGCCTATATGATTAGATCCGGGTTTTCACACTGTAAACTTGTCTGTAATTCAGCGGTTTTACCTCTTACACTTTGGAAGTTCTATTAGTACTTTCATTATTTTTGTGCTTTTCTGGTTTTGATTTTTTGTTTTATTAGTAGATCTAAGCCTACTGTCCTTTACTTTGTTTTGAAAAGTATGATCAGGTCTAATGATACAATCTACCTTCTGTAAGTCCTCTTGCGTAGTAGGACTATAGGATAATCTGATTTTTTATCTCTAGCTTTTCTTTTTGGTTGTTGGGGGGAAGATGTAGCCAGTGGTGACAATATGTGATCACTTTCACTGTCGTCATCTGTCATTAGATTGGCAAAACTATTTGATGACTTTGTTATATTACTAGTTCTAGATGAAAACAGACTTGAGGCAAAATTTGGCAAACCACAATTGCAGCATATCCAAGATAAACTACTATGTTGTGCTAATGTATCGTAGCACGCAGTCCTCATATTCATACAATCTGCATGATACCATTCGTTGCAATTGTCACAACATATTGCTCTTTCACCCCATAAACAAGGTACCTTACAGATCATGCAAGGAAACTTTGTGTCAGAACCTGAACTTGTGTTCGAAGGACTTGCTACAGGACTGATTGGGCCAGGGTTTGGATGGCAATCCCCTGCATGTAACATGACTAGCAGACATATATACAACATAGTCATTTTCTGGGGTTTACAACTAGACCTATCTAAATCTTGGTGTTTACTAGATCTGGTATTCGTATGCCTTTTCAATTTCAGTAGTTGCGTAGGGTAAAATTTATACTGAAGTTGTTGTGAAGAAAGCCGGGATATTCTCTGTAGACTCTGTATATCCGGCTTAGTTTCAGACTTGCCTGGATCTATCATCTCACCCTTCAATCCAGATCCCAGAATTATCCAGGTAATAATACAGATGCTGCAAGTTTGACCATGTTAGTTGTCTGTCCCTATCCAGTACTCAGGGTACTTGTTAAATAATAACTATGTGTGCGGGTCACCGCGTCGTGTCAGTGCTAGTGTCCACCCCGCACCCGGCCGCCCAGGATATCTAGTCCTGCATGATGTTATAATACCGCAATGCCATGATGAAAGACAATGCGATGTGGAAAATAAATCGCATTAAATCTCGTCAATCCACGACGATAAAGTAATAATAAACGGTCCAAAAGTGGGTTTAATGCTTGAAAAACAATATCAAGCCAAAATTTAAAAGTAAAAATAATCAAAAATAAAGAAATTTTTAGAGGAAAAAATCCTCGAGATTCCAGAAAAAGAATAAGCGTCCTCCCTCTCTCGCGCATGCGCACCCTTATCATACTCTTTTTCCTTCATTTTTTTAACTTCTATTAATGTGATTAATAGAATCACATTAGTGCTGTTAATGCATAATGTGTCACTGAGGTTTCAGGCCGAGGTTGAAAATAACACAATTTAAATTCTGAATTTGGAGGTGAATAGGGTAGGCTATAAAGGGGAGGGGGGGGGGGAGTAAAAAGTTGTGATGTTTCAAATCAATTTAGTCTCGTGCTTATTTGATGCAGTTGGATCTCCTGAGCATTTTGACACCCAATTTTATGGAAATCGCCCCCAAAAATAAGAAGGTCCCGCCCAAGAAACTGTAATCTGTTTGTACAGATTATAATCTGTATTACGGTAATCTGTATATACAGATTATAATCTGTACAAACAGATTACAGTAATCTGTATATACAGATTAGTAGAAATAGCGGGGGTTTTTCTCCGTGGCACTAATGGTCTTTCGTAGATTCACGAGTTGAACAGAGACTAAACAACGCAGAATGCAAGAGAAATCAATGCACTTGAAATGTCCATGTTATGCGGCACACGCACGTGTAGGACATGGAATCCATACGACATGATTTAGTGGAAATTTAACCCAATTAGAAGCATTTGATATTTATTTTACATAATAAAATTATTACTTCTGTGTTGTAAAAGCACTTAAATATTCGGTTACTGATGTGGAGCACACACTCACGTGCTTTCACATAAAAGAAACACTTACAAAATCTCTTCGAAAATATCAGTCATAAACACAATTAAGATATTTCGCATATTTCACTTTGCATAATTATCTGACTAATCAAGTTTATGAAAGCATTTATTTAAAAGTTGCAAATTACAAAAGCGTAACACGAAAAGCAAATATGCATCAGCTTATATCGTGGCTAGAAGATTTTTTTTTCACATCTCGTCAAAAATCTCCTTCTTGAAAGAGAAACTTTTTAGGAAGCTCGATTTACGGATTGAAAGCGCGAAGTGCGTGAACAATTCTCTTTTTTTTTTAAACAATGAAAGCGGATTCACGCGTTGAACAGAGACAAAAACAACGCAGAATGCAAGCTAGAGAAATTAATGCACTTGAAATGTCCATTGTATGTGGCACACACACGTGTAGGACATATGGAATCCATACATGATTTAGTGGAAATTTAACCCAATTATAAGCATTTGATATTTACGTTACATATTAATAAAATTATTATTTATATATTGTAATAGCACTTAAATATTCGGTTGCTGATGTGGAGCACACACTCACGCGCATTCACATAAATAAAAAAAAAATTTAGAAAAAAACATTATTCAGGAAGAGAAATTTGATATTCCTAATTTGATGATAACGTTACAGAGGGATGTATTGTTATCTTATTCATTTGTGATTTGAATGAGAGTCATCAAATGTGTTTCTACGCAAGGGAGAGTGCAGGGACATAATTTTAAATTGGGACAAATGTTTTTAAGATCTCTTTGATTTGTGTGGAGCCAGGTGGAGAGTGGATTACGTAAATCAAAAATCTTAATGATTGAAAACATGAAAGATTATTATGCAGTATCTTTATTATTTGGAAGGACAATTGCTATTAATGTCACAGATTATCCTTCCGGCATCATTGGGTACAAATGGGTATTAATTAGCAAACTTTCTTTATGACAAATGAGTTTTGGAAATGGTAGTTTTGGGCAAGGAAAGATGGGATGAATGGTTTGGAATGGAGCAAAATGCTTACAGATGGACCTCTGACAATGAAAAATACCTCCCAGAATTGTAACATATCACACAACCACACACCCACCTATCCCCCCCCCCCTCAACACGAATTACCAGGAGCACGGCATACCACATACATCAAAACCAGATAATACGGTACTGTCAAAACAACTTCCATAATCAATTGTGATTAAAAGACAATATATGATCACTCATGCATAAACTTTTGTAATTCATAAGCCATGCCATTCACTGCACGAACCCATATCCATCATGATTTATCATGAACTCATCAGACAATCAGCAATTTCACTCACCTAATGTGGATATATAGCCAATTCCTGCGCAACCTAATTTTCATGTCCTTTACAAATTAAAGTGGGCAGTGCTCACAAAAGCATAAAATATTTTCGGATTTCATATGATAGAAGAGACTTTCAGCTATTCAAAAATACATATATATATATATAACAAAATATCGAATTTTGGGAAAATTTATATATATACATATATAAAAATTCCCAAAATTCGATATTTTGTTATTTTTATTTGGGGCCATTTTAAAATCGCATCGCTTTTTGGGGACACTCGGTATATATATATGAAGAGCCTAATTCGAAAAAGAGCTAAATCCATTATTGACCGAAATTAATTTTAAACATAAATATGTGCTTCTCAGGCATGGGAATCGAATGCACTATATGGCATTTAAAAAAAAAAATTGAAAGTTGAACAAAAATTTGTTACAAATTTAATTTCATTCCAAAAGGAGCTAAATCCAAATCGGTTTCATTCCAAAATGAGCTAAATCCACTATGGTCATTTAGGATTTGTTCATTTAACCACATTACCTAAAGCGATGTATTAAGATATTTAAGCACATGTTGCGGCTACCAATCTACATCATCAGTGCCAAATTTTGATATTTGTATGAATATTTTTGGATTAAGCTCCTTTTGGAATGAAACATTGAAAAATCCCCGTCTTTAGAAAAGAAAAGAAATTTTAAAAAATAATAATAATTTTGAGCAAATAAACATAAAAGATGAAAAATGTACTCTGTTAGCAATATCAATGTGTTTCATGTTTAATATCAATTGTTAAACGTGTTTAAATGTGCAGAAAAAGACATTCGACTAAGGTTTCATTCCAAAAGGAGCTAAATCCATGGAAATTAAAATTATAAAGAATCCTTAAAAATTGAAATTAATATATATATATATATATATATCTCATATGCACCCCTTAAAAATATCTGCCGAAAAGGCTAAACGTAATAAACTTTTTTTTTCTTTCGCTTGTCACAGACGTTTAGTTGCAAATTGGTACGGGTTAAAGTTTGATAACTTTTTTTTATTGTCAGAAATTCTGAAACATTCGTAAAAGTGTGCCCTCCTCCACTCTTCTACAAAATCCTGAGATCACGAATTTGCCATCCTTTCCTTTACAAACAACAACAACTAGGAAAGGAAAAACATTCCGCAGACCGTAATTGGGCTACCGTTATTCATGTTTATGCCAGGCGTTATGATCCATTAATCGTGCCCTTGAAACTTGTTTGAAACGGAATATATGCATAGTGAAAGAAACTGTTTACAATTGAAGGCTTTCGGTATCGCTTATGTAGGAGCCCGCGGCTGTGTAAAGGCTTTTTCAGAGAGGCTGCCACATGGTGCTACCGAAAGCCTTCAATTGTGAATACTCACTCACCATAGAAACCTACAGAGAAGATGTAGAAACTGTTTAGTTGTGTTATTTATGATGGAAATCATTGTTGTATTGTGAGGTTTTGAGATTATGAATATAATCGCTTTTTCGCACTTGTTAAAACCATGAAAAGCGCTGAACTCAGATGTGGTTATAACATGCCACTTTTTCGGCAATTGCCGGAACTCCGGCTTTTTTATTGTGGGTGCCAAATTTTCGTCCTCGTATATTTCTTTCCGCCCTTCTTTACAGTACAACTTGGAAGAGCCCCAGAATAAAAAAAACAAACATCGGGATCGATGGAAAAAAACACACGAACAGACTTCGATATGTACAGCGCGTCCCAGAAAAAAAGGAAACCCATTTTTGGAGATAGATATCTTGATAATGAAATAGGATTGGAATAAAACATGGACACTTTTAGTAAGAATAAAGTCTCTTCTTTTATGTGATAACAAATACACGAAGATTTGTTTATGCTTGACCGACTTAGAACACGTGTTCTTGGTGCCGCAGTGCCTCACACTCTCTCACGATCCTATTACGCAGGTCATTAGTGTCTCGTGGTGTGGAGGTGTAGACCCTACTCTTCAGAAAGCCCCAAAGAAAGAAGTCACACGGGGTGAGATCTGGTGACCTGGGAGGCCATTCGACATCATGATTCAACGCGATGACTCTGTTGCTGAAGAGTTCCTGCAGTCTCTCCCTGATGACTAATCTTCGATGAGGCGGTGCTCCATCTTGTACCCACCAGACTCTTTCGAAGCTCCCATCAGGCTGGCGAACGAAGTGTTGATCAAGTTCTGGAACGATGTCTTCGTTGATAAGATGTAGGTAGCGTTCTCCATCGAGATTTCCGTTGAAGAAGAAGGGTCCGATCAACGATCCATTACCACAGAGTCCTATACCCAGACGGAAACCTTCTCGCGACATATGTTGACATCGTAGTGGAACGGTGGTGGGTTGTGGATTGGAGCATATACTGCCGGACGTGGTGGTTATTGACCTTGCCGTTCATGAAGAAGGACGCTTCATCTCCAATGATGAGGTTTTCAACAAACCTTGGGCCACGATCCAGCAACCAATGGGAATATCGGAGTCGTCTGGGCCTTTGTTGAGGCTCAAACTTGTACCTTCATTCTGGTATTTTTGAACGTTCTTCCAGATCGTTGAGTTTGACGGAACATTCCGATCAGGAAACCGACGACGGAAAGCTTGGGCAACTTCCTGAAGGCTTCCAGTGCGGTTCCATTCGGTTACTATGAAAACTCTTTGCTGTGTTGTTAGCTGCATGGTCAGGCAAGCAAGTGAAAAGCTTGCGCTTAAAACCGTATTCATTCTCATTGAGAATATGAGCATATGAGAATATGAGCTCAATATCAAAAAGAGAAATTTGGTGAAAGAAACATAAAAAAGAACACCAAAGAATTGCTAATGAGCCCTCCCTTTGTTACCCAACGTTGCTGCATCCTTTCCAATCTTGACCACTTATTCTGTGCAACTTGATTTTGACATTCAAATTTTAAACTCTCCTTGCTCATCAATGCATAAACTTTAAGTGTCATGTTAGGTGTCAAAAGAAAAAGGAAGAGCTAAACTTTATGATGATATATATTATATGACATGAATTGTTCTATTTTACTGGGAAAATAACTGACAACTCCAGTTTCCTTTTTATTGGGACGAACTGTATATAGAAACGTGATGTCCACTTTTTCGCACTTGATAAAATACGCTCACCTTTAGCTCAAATACTCGTCGTAGTTTCTTAATATGAGCTCAATATCAAAAAGAGAAGCAGTTTTGTAAAATTTGACTTTTCAGGTTTTATGTCATATGAATTCTTTATTTCTAAAAAAATAATTCCTATCAATTTAGATTTTTTTTTAATGCTTTCCCCATTTTTGTGTGAACGAGGACTGCTGGTCATAGCCTTTTCTGCCTTCTGCTCTTCATAGCTTCGCTCCAAATTAACCAAAGTCAAAATGTGAAGCAGAAGCTAACAGATCACATCATTCTGATTCTGATGATGTGACCGCTGTTTTGATTTCCTGAAAAAAGAACACCGTCATTTTTTGGTTCAATTACTGCTATCGTTTTAAAATATTACTTTTCCCACCTCACCCTGAGATTTAGCAATGCAAGGGTACGGTCGTACGCTTAACCCTCTAGCCAACTAGTACAGGCTACGCACGTTTGACGTGCTGCATAGCCTACACGCACATTCGCTGTCCAGAGGCCTGAATGCGGGCCTGAAGGTTCTCGCCACTCAGACTTTCATCGGTGAGTTGCAAGATGTGTCCTCAAGGAAGAAAACTGATATTTTGACAACTTCTAATTAAGATACCTTACGCAATTACACATTTACATATTTTGACGATTTCCTAACAAAAATTGAGGAAAATTGAAAAGCATGCTTTACGTGCCTTACATGTACAACTGTGTATCTGTGGTGCTAGGGACGTTTATAGATTAATATTGCGGTGGATTGTAGTTGTCAGTGTGCGCTATAATAAGACGTAGGTGGTTAATGCTATGGTCACAACTGATCGTGCGTGCCCGCGGCTGCGATCGGCTGTGGGCCAACTCCTGCGATTCGCCATGGTCACAACCAGTCGTGCACCTTTATGCACCTCCGCTTGGGCGTCTTGCACCCTCCTCATTAACATGCTCCCTCTTACCTGCAAGAACTCTTGAGGCGAACATACAGCCCCGTAGAGTTACATGCAACCGACGAGCGACATGTCACGGCTCCGTATGGAGCCATGGGCTTTGTGAGACCTCCGTAAGTAGCACGTGCAGGAAGTACGATGGCTGCGCGTGTCACGTGCGTTCATCAGAACACGTAGCCACACGCAGAGATTGCTGGACATGTCCAACAGCCTCCTTGCGTGTCCTGCGTGCTCCTACGTGCTTGGAAAAAGAAAACGGGCAGACCCACGGGTGCGTGCGACGCAAGGATTTTCTGCGAAATCCGTCGCAGACAACACGCACGGAGTGCACGACCGGTTGTGACCAACCTTTAAATTGACGTGCCTCGTTTTCCCCTCCCAAGTATGGCAAGCCATCGGGGTCTACCTACGTCTACTAGTACACGTACCCCATAGACGTCAAGTAAAACAAAAGGATACGTGACGTGTAGTCGTTACGTGACGCGTACCTAATTTCGAGGACTCTGTCGTGATTTGACGTGCCACGTCTGTCGAATTACGTGTGATATGTTCAGTACGTGACGTCGATCGTGATATAGCCTATTTCCAGGCTTTTTTGTTTGTTTAATGAGACCGCTTCTATTCTCTACATAGGGGATGAGGGATATGAGAGTTTGGGAAATTAAATCCTGATTATTAGGATTCCTCTCTTTGTTATGAAAGAGTCACTGATAGGGGGATTTAGGGAGTGCAGGCTTCCCCTCCACACACACTCATACACACACACAGAGTCTTGTATTGCTTTACTTCCGAGGACAAGTATTGTTCCTCTATTGTTCCTCCGTCCTCGGACAGTCGACGGAATAAGGCACAAATTCATTGTTCGACGTTCGAGGACTATTGTCCGGCTTCCGAGGACCATTGTTCTCATGATTTTTTTTTTCTCTGTCCGAAAATGTCCTCGGACATACGGCTAAACACGCCCACAGACACAAACACACACACACACATGTTTGTAAGCTATTGTTCGAATTTCAACCGATGACTCCACTATTGAATTGCGTCACAAAATTCATTGACGGAATAAACCTCGCCAATTGTTGACAACCGATGACCTATTGAATTACTACCGATGACCCATTGTTCTCTTTGTTCGATGTCATCGGTTTGAATGCGTATACATGTACACACCCACACGTACACACATACGGTACAACATAGAGAAACAGTGACGTTGTAATTGTCAGGACACACAAAATAAAACGTGCCGTTGAGTAGCAGCCTCTGAACTGAAATCTGAAGTGTTATTGTATCATTTATTTGGTTCCAATCATTACACATGTCTTCAAAATTCATTCCAAAAACATAAAGGCAAGGGAGCATTACATGCTATTTCATAATGAATGTAGAATTAAGTACCAATATACGTCTTTCATGTATACATTAGGCCTACATATCATTAACATTAAATATCATAACGAAATAAACTTTCTTGCCTTGTCTTGTTTTGGTTGAGTCGGCATTTTGGGCTATGATCGGTGGGCAAGCTGGTTGCTACATACTGGCCTTTTTTTTGTTGTTGTATGTTTCGTTGCATTAAATAAAAATATTAAAGCTAGGCCAAAAACACCAGCATATTCGTGATATAGGCCCCACCATACCCTAAACCTAACCCTAATCCTAAACCCTAACCCTAAAACTTCACCCTAATCCTAATCCTAAAAAAACTGTTTTTGAAGCGGGGCCTATTGCACGATATTGCCAAAACACCCAGTGACTTGAATACTTACTGCCGTATGAGTACCATAATTTAAAAACAATAAACATACATGCAAATATGCCGATATCATTTTCAACAATACAATATCGGCTGGCAAAAAATGGTTCTATTACATATAAGCATCTCTTGAGGAAAACATTACAAATTTACCATCTGTAAAGTTATGACTCCAAGTCAACTAAAACAAGTTAATATGCTTACCTCAAATTTTGCAGATCTGAAATAAGAAGTAAATGTTGTTTATGGCGCTCTCGAAACGCGGAATGATTATCGATTAGAATGCTGTTGTCAGTCTGATCCGAGAACGGCGTTCTTTATATAGCTAGCTACACTCTTAGAAATGCCTAGTCGTTTTTTTGACTAGAAACCCATGTCAAAATATTTTGACTAGAATCTGGTCAGTTTGACTAGATAAACTTGTCATGGCCAACACCTTTCTGGTCATTTCAACTAGTTTTGCTGAAAGCACGCGATGCGCGTGACTAGAAAATCCCAGTCAACATCTGAGGCTGCGCATTCTATTCACGCACGGCCGCGCGCGCCGCGCCGCCACGTACGTAAAATATTTCCAATATGGCAGACGATCGAGTGGTCGAGTTTCTCCGTTCTTGGCATTTGAAAGGTGGATTGATGTGTTCGAAGGTAAGTCTTACTCATTTTGTGTGTTAGAAGGAGAAATTATTTTCATATGGAATAATTTAGTGATGCGATCGATGTCTAGTTATTTCATGATATGTCGAAAATAAGCCTAAAATTGATGCTCGGTCGTTGCTTGCCTACCAAAGTCATTACACTGATCTAGCTAGTGCAGTGCGCGATGTCACATACAGTAGACAGTGAGTTATGAACGAACTTGTGTATCTGTCACTAAATAATTATAAATGAGCTTTTATTAAATCCATCAAGATCAAATTGTTACGAACATCAAATTTACCTTTTCTCACATTTTAAACATAAATAGTATTTTATCTCCTTAATGTTCATCATTATTTCGAATTTGAATGACGTGTTTATGATGTATCTGTAACTTTTTGACATCGGTTTGAGCGATCGTCATTTGTTTCGCCATTAAGTTTTGGGATTGCGGCCTGTGACGCGACGGGTACGTGCGTGCGTGGAGATAAAGCTGAAGCCTATCAATCAGATCAGATAGACTAGGCTAGGTGGACATGCAGACTGCAGTTCTGGAGATCAGGGGACTGAGGCCCGCTTTTTTCTGTATTTTAGCAAACTAATTTGGCTATATCGTGGTTGAGGAAACCACTCGTTCGTTATGCAAACAAAGTGCGGAGTCTATGGACAGGGAATGAGGAAACCAATGCATGTAACGCAATGTCAATGAAGCCCTTCTGTGCGGAGTGAATAATGGTGGTTTCCTCAACCACGATAATGCCACTAATTTTTGCTCGGTTTTTGCCAATAAGATTTACTCTCCAATGTCTAATCAATCCAGGCATCACCCGAATTTCAGCCACATCCAGCATTGTGTTCATTGCTTGGTTCATGTGTACATATTCTGATATTAGATCGTGACAATGAATGATCGGACAAGTACTTGCAAGACATACATTTTTGGGTTCATGTGTCAAAGGTCAATCAGGTCATTATATACCTGAAAATGGCTCATTCCTGCAATACGTAATGAACCGTTAGGTGGATCAAGTTTAGAGTGGCAACAATCTTAATTTTGTGCTCCGAGGACGAGGTGAAAGGTCAAAGGTCAAATATGGCATGATGTTAATATATATGTAGGCCATACATTTCAGGTCTAGCAGTGGCGGAGGCATACATTTCGACCTTACGCGGTCCAAGATTCATCTATTTTTAATTATTTTTTTTGCTGTAGGCCTAGATCTGCATGGAGTTCATTAAATAATTATAATGCTTCCAATAGGCTAATTTTGGGTTTACGTACACATTTTAATATTCAACATATTTACTTGAAAAAATTGTATCAAAATAAATTTCCTATGTATTCTATTATTTTCAATTTCTTACGTATTTCAAAAGTGGCTTTTATGCATCAGCAGCCATTAAATCCACCAGACCAAGTGAAAGTTTGATCACGTTTCTTGCTTTCTTTTGTCAAAATGTCTGTGCTATTAATTACTGAATAAACGCTATTATCAAGTTCATAACCAAAAAAATTGAACTTTATAAAGTGATACGCCACCAGGTGGCTGTGGGGAAGTCAGGATTGCGTAAGCCCCATTCACTCGTACACAAAGTTTGTGCGTCGGACGCGTCCGTCAGACTACTGGGATTATTTCGGACTCGCACGAGAGCTCGAGCACAGGCGGAGCGTGTACATATGTTGTCTGTCCGAAGTTCGCGCCCCATGCAGGGGGCAATAGCGTGATAACGGCCGGTGCCCTCTCGCGGCATTAAAATCCGTGCCTATATATGCCTTGAAACGAGAATGAGACTCGACTCGAGTCCAATGCCTTACCATTCAGCTGGCCACAAGCAATTGACGGCAAATCCCGGTGCTCTAAAGGCTTTACACCTCCACTCTCTATTGTTTCTGTATCTTCGGCTCGCTCTATATTTTTTCGATATATATGCTAGGTAGGATTGCTGCCAATTTTGAGGATTACTGGGCATATTAACTTCTATCGCCTGTATTTCTTCTTTTTTTTTAACCCTTTTATTTTTATTGTTTTTTAAATGAAATTTGTTGGCGACACTTCTGTGATCATAAATAGCATAAAGCTAATACATGTAGATTATAATAAACAAATGCAAAATTAATCATACAAAGTCATTTATAGATTTTAGCTTAAAACTCAATTTGTATTGGATTTGTACACAAAATCATGTTTTTGAGCAATCTTTGGTCTGACATGTATAAAATTATGCGTAACTTCCGAACCAGGTACAGTACCTGGATGTCACAGATTTGGTCTCAAAGTTGCTCGAGACTTGAAAGAATAAAAAGCTTGAAACACTGTGTTTATTGCTTCTCATGTGCAGACATATTGCACAAAATGTCGAGGGGGGCCAACATGGCCCAACACCGGCAGTGATATTTGGGTTAAGTAATAAATGGAGCACCATTAGTATTGGATTATTTCATGTATGATCATTCATTAATTATTTAAGAAAATAGTAAGTTATAAAGAGAACTTCATTTCACTTTGCAGGAGGCATGGTATACAAGAGGTGTAAAGTCACATGATGCTGCCGGGTACCTGGAACGGCGACTACGCAACGTACGAAGAAGAGACACTGCAGTTGAACCCAGAAGAAAAGCCAACGAATGCGTTAATAAGCTCAAGTGTCAACTTTGATTTGACAAATGGTATGTAATAACTGCATTCTGAGCAATAAGTACTTACCGCAGAATACAAACCCAGAGTATATGTTAGTAACTATCATTACTTGTTCAAGCCTTGCTCATAAAACCTTGCTCATACATCTGTTTTGAATAGTGTCTGATGGTATCTGTGAGCAAATCACAGTCATGTAATTGTGGAAAGAAAAGGGATTTCACGAACTGTCTAATTTAGAATGGTCATACATTTGAACTTGAATTTTTGT
The DNA here is from genome assembly GCA_025617745.1 of Heliocidaris erythrogramma. Classification (NCBI taxonomy): domain Eukaryota; kingdom Metazoa; phylum Echinodermata; class Echinoidea; order Camarodonta; family Echinometridae; genus Heliocidaris; species Heliocidaris erythrogramma. The sequence goes on along the minus strand of CM046870.1, from coordinate 12,971,297 downwards.
TAAAACAATTTATCATGTTTTTCTTGTGCATATGTATCAAAGTTATCTACTGATACATCATAAAAAGAGACTTCATAAATCCTTAATGTCATTTCAATGTTTTACTTCAGCTGAAGCAGATATAGAAGGTTGGACCACTTGGATGTAACACCATCGAGAGTCGGAAACGCAGGTGGCAGATTACATGGCAAACACTTGTAAGCCACGAGCCATTCTTGTGAAGGAAAACTCAACAAGGTCAATTTGGGATGAGTATCCATGATTATTGGACACCACTGGAATGGTAAGTTGCATATATTTAAACTTCCCTTGTAAAAAAGAACCATAGTACCCATGGTAATTGGACAAAATTACCATCAAATCATGGTAATTTGGTCAAATTACTGTCAAATTACCATGGGTACTATGGTACTTTTTTTACAAGGGTTAAATGGCTGAAATTGGGAACATGTTATATAAAGTTGGGTTACATGAAGGTGTTATGGTGCAGTGGTTCATTCACGTGACTCAGACGTTTGAATCCCAGCACAGCACTATCGTTTTTTTTTGGCAAGACATTACCAGTTAATCCACATGTGCCACTCTCCACCCAGTTGTAAATAGGGAACCGATATGCTAGACCACTACAATTAATTTGGGGCAATAATGTTTGAGCGCCATGAGCGTTAGACATGACAGACTAAAGTGTTGCATGTGTAAAAGATGTCACCATTATTTATTTTGAATTACCTCATGAATATGTGATCTGTGAAACCCACTCAAACTTGTTTCTTCGACAAAGCGCAGATGCCACGCATGGTGACCATATAATTTGTGCCAGCTGTCTTATTCTTCTGCTCTATCCCGGCCATAGCATTTGTTGATAAGAAACCAACCATAACCAGCCCTTGTTGCAAGTTATCTCTGTGAAACCTGGAGCAAATGACTGCTGATACAAATTATAATGTTTGACAGTGGATGTGTAACATTAGTGACCTTGGCATGGCACTAAGGCACAAACAATATACATCCATGCCACCCACCATATTTAAACAGCACAAAAATTAAAGTACTCTATCAGTAGGGCTGGGCTATATATCTACAACATGTATAAAGGGTTTAAAGTGGTGACATTGTAAGTTAATTTGATGCAACTTGGTCTCCTGTGAAATTGACTTCTTTTAACAAAATCAGTCTGTCACTACCACACTAGGAGGCCCATTTTCATGATTTAGGCACCATTTTAAACTAGATGTAAACTTAGCTTTACAATCCAGTTGGGAAAGTTAATTTATTTTTAGTCATATGACTCACTCAATCTTGGAATATTGAATTCTGTGTTTCGAAATGTATCATCCATATTTATTTATTACATGAACCTATTGCAGATACAGCAAGATTTCCAGATATTGTTCCCTGATGTGTGCGACAACTTGTTCATGAAATGGGCGAACCTTGCCAGCCAGATAATCACATATGCTGAGAAGCAGGTTAACTGACGAACACTGCTACTTGTTGACATCCCTGAAGAAGGTAAATTATTGCCTGCATTTTTAATTAACTTGTTCTTTTATAATAAGTGACATCTCATCATAATTTTAACAAGCTCTGTTATTAGTCTTTCTTGCCCATGCATGATGAAACCAGAATCACTGTCATGGCAAATCACTGACAGGCACACAAATATTTTTTGTGGAAGTATGCCAAGTTTTGTGAAGCTAGATTGCCTTTAGATTTTGAACTAACTACAGTGTTCAAGTCCATTTATTAAAGATAAAGGCAAGTTATGGTGTGGGACTGAATTGTGAAAGGAATGGTCTCAGGGTAATTTGAGAACAGTTGATTATAAAGCATGTAAGAATTGGTAGAATTTGTAAGGTTTAGGAATCACTAAAATTATAAGAATTTAACTCAATTCTGCAGATAGTTATATGCACACATAAATGTGTATATACATGAGTTTGAAATGTCTCTTTTATTTCCTTTGAAAATTGTGAATTTAAAAATCACATGTGACAAAAATGATTAATCTAGACAAATGCTGGCCATGCTTTGTGTGTCAAAAAGTGACAAACAATACTAAAAACTCTAAAAATAAACATACATTAGTCAAACGAGCAAGTGGTTGAAATGACAGTGTGTTTTATTTTCATGCCAGTACAACTTGAAGCAATACACATTCATGTTTCTTTGAATAGTATCTTTGTTTGACACCTAGTATTGGAGTGTACATTGTATACTGTAGTAAGCTGGAATAATTTCTGTGAACTGTCTGATAAATGACCTTTGTGTCTCCTGTCACAGTGCCAAAATATGACCAGGAGAACATTGCATTGCAATTGTTAGGACTGCTCTTCCCAGCTGGGACTTCCCATACCAGGATTGGAAAGAAGAGAGCTAGGAAGCAAGCAAGTACTGAGGAAGCCTTGGGCACATTTATCAAGCGTGTTGAAGTGAGTATTGCAGTGCAGAAATATATCTTCTTCATATACCTGCTTAATTACAACAATGTGTGTTTTATGCAATGTTTCCTTCTGTACTAGCAGTGACTATTATTATTCAAAGGCTTTCAGAGGGGGTCATGTGTAGAAATGCGATGCTATTGTTGACAGGTATACATAGTAATAACAAACAAGTTAACTTTGTCATTTACCTCAAGTGTTTGCATAAAAACATATACAGAAACTAGAAACTACATACAGAACTAGAACCAGAACCCTGATGATTTCCCAACTGGAATATGAATTACAGATGATCTGGAGTATTTTTTTATAAAAACTTATGATGCATAGTCACAAAATAGTGAGTGATTTTGGTGATGTACAGATGTTAACACAAGTCCACATGCATTTGAATGAAGGGGCTTTTTATTCCTTGTCTATCAAAATTAAGACAACTCCTAATTGTACGGGTCTTATAAACTTTATTCAATTTAATTTGTCTTTTTGCTGTTATTTTTTAAATACAATGCAGGTTGGAACAAATCTGCCGGACTTTCTGGAAGGCGAAGACATACAAACCCAAGCGTTCATTCTTACAATGGGGGATGCTGTTCATCCTGAACAGCAGTTCATGATAGTCGAGCGTGTTGCAATTTGGGCCACATCGCTCCTAGCAGCTGTTGATGTCTGTTTTAAGACCTTTTATGTCATGGATATGAATTACCCCTGGCAGTGCATTAACACTTGGGACTTCTTCCTGGCAAGGGGAGGGAGGGGTCAGCTGCAGATGTCTTGTCGTTGAAAAACTTCTTTTTCAGGAATTACAGAAAATAAATTTGATTCAAGTACAATCTTTTGTGTATGGGCAGTTCCATGGTAACGGGATGACAGTCAGACTCATGTTTTGGACTTTCTATTAAACCAGTGAAAAACAATGTCTTTATTACAATGTCAAATATGCTACTCAGTTCTATGCATATTACACGTTGTACACAGTTTCTCCCATTTTTTTTCACCAAAACCATTTCTGTTAATGAATCTTGCATATTAATAAGCTTGGTAACGGAATGACACTAAAACGAACATGGTGTTTTCGCAAGATAGATATTTTTCCAAAATTTTGTGCATTATACGATTCATGAAACTATGCATTTTCTAATTTGACTGAGTAATTTAAAGCTCATTTATTGGATTAACATTTGGTAAGGGAATGACGGTAACGGAATGACGTTAGGATTTACCATACTGCACAATACATAAAAAGCATGATAATACTAAATATTTCATTTTATTGGCATATGTTGCCGCAATGGCAACCAAACTTAAATGATAGATGCAGTTGGGGTGCATTCATGATATGGTGTTATGGTTCATGGGTATTTAGTTCTGGTAAATCTAATGGCAAATTTTGTTAACATGTTGCTGTTATATTTTTACCAATGAAACTTATATTCTATTGTTTGTATATGTGAATATGCATTTATATTCAAGTTAGGGAATCTTTAGTTGAAGGTTCCAAGCCATGTTGACAAAATTTACTTGTCTGCCTTTGCAGGCTGACTTCATTTAAATTTAGCATAAAGTTGTAGAAATGAAACTGAACTATTACTGAATTTCTTGTTACGAGTACCTGTAAGTAGTAATTTTCTGACTCATTAATCTTATTCTATATGTATGTATACATAAGAAAATGAATTCACAGAAAGATCAGTTCAGCTTCATATTAGTTTATTGTACAGACTGTTTCACCCGAAGGCTCATCAGCGAATAAACTAAAAGGACAAGTTTCAATGCACGAGTGGGAATATTTGGGTAGTTCGCGCAACATCATAATTGCACAAAGCAAACTTACGCAAATATTTTTGTGCGTTATTAATTTGCGGCGACAAAGCTGCATACGCGTTAGGAAATGACTGAGCGTGTATCACTTAATGAAACAAGTCAATATGCAGGTATAATCTAATGAAATAAGATTACAAGTAAATACCAGTTTGCAAAATAATGAATGCACAAATATTCCCACTTTAGAGTAATGCTGGGTAGTATACCATAAAGGTTGTTTCAATACTTGTTTGAGTTAATCTGATAGCAAAATTTTTTTGGTGTTTGCATGTGGAAATCAGTTCGGTTCATGAGTTCAAGTACTTAAATATACAAACTGTATTGTCCCTGATTTTGCATGATTTGCATGATTCTCAATATAACTGGGAGATAATGGGCTTTTAACACAACCATCGCACTGCATTCCTGTTTTCATGAAGTGACGGATCGCAGCAACCCATGTGCAAAATGCATGGGACTTAATGATGCATGTTGTATACGGTATAGCTATTTTTATGTCAATCGCGCGTAAACAGAAAAACCCATCTCTTTGGGGGATTTTCATGAAGTGACGGATCTCAGCAGTGCACGTAAGACGTATAGGAAAATTGTTAGACGTAACTTCATGGAAACAGAAAATCCGCTTTTGCTGCATTTTCTTGGTGACGGTATTGCAATAAATTCATAATTTAATTTAAACCATTATTATTTTCTGACACTTTGTAAGGTTCAAGATGTTACTGAAGTACAAATATGAAGAAAAAAAAATTGAAATTGAAAGAAATACATGTTTTTCCTCACTACTGTCACTTTATGAAATCAGGGTCGACGTTTGTCTACAGAATCAGGTATTTTGTGTGTAATAGTTGTAAAGATAGCCAGAAAGAAAAGATACTTTTCTTAATCTTTCATCATATTCTGGGGGTAAATATTATTTGGCAATGAAAGAAACAGTACTGCTTCAAGAAATTTGAGAAAAAATAATAGATTTTCTGATGAAATTTATATGAAGGTCCCATGCAGGACATGGTCACACAATTCCCTATCAATTTCTCAATTTTCAATTGTAATTTTTTGACTGTTCATGATAATTTTGCAAGTGTGTAAATGTAATGATTTTTGATTTGCACAATAATTGAATAAATCTTTTCAAAGTGAATTTCTTCTGTTAGATACATTTGTATGAATACCTTGTCTGCAGTGTGTTTCTCCTGATGTAATAATGAAGATGACACGTGCAGGTAGCTTGTGATCTGATTTTGCTGCATGGAAAAGGGAGCACACACTTCATGCGACATGAATGAACACGGTCATATTGTTATTTTGTGATAGAATTTACTAAAAGTTTGATTTAAATCATGTTAAGTTCCCTTTTTGGAATCTCTATTTGCAAATTAATTAAAATGATGTGCAATATATGTTTAATCAATAATGATTAAATTTGACCAGACTGACCGTGTCAAAATAACTAGTGCTATTGTCAGATCACATTCTACTTGGCAACTTGACAAGTTTCTTGTGAAAAATGACTAGATATTTCTAGTCATGTTTTGACAAGTCTCCCTAGTCAATCCTGTTGACTAGATTACCCTAGTGAAAATGACTAGATTCTAGTAAGCTCCTATTTCACCCCGCAATCTAGTCAAATTTGACCAGTTTCTTGTGAAAAATGACTAGATATTTCTAGTCATGTTTTGACAAGTCTCCCTAGTCAATCCTGTTGACTAGATTACCCTAGTGAAAATGACTAGATTCTAGTAAGCTCCTATTTCACCCCGCAATCTAGTCAAATTTGACTAGTTTTTAGTCAAAAGTGACTAGGCATTTTTAAGAGTGTAGATATGAATCATAGGGGGTGTTGTAAGAAAGTTGCAATCAATTGCAAAGCCCCCATTTGCAATCGATTGCAACTTTGTTGCAATGACAATGACAATGACAATGACAATGACAATGATTTTGACAATGACAATGATTTTATTGGACCCATGTCACCCTCGTTTGGGTATTGGGGACACTAATCATAGAACGTAACATATACAATATCATTTCACAATAAAGTTAGTGTATTTACAAGGTATTTACAATAAGTTATTTACAGAATAATGAGATAAGAAATATAAATATTACATAAAGTGTGCAAATTGATGATTCCATGACATTTGCTCCGGCGACAACTGCTCCCATGGAACATTCACATATTAAACATAAAACCCAGCCACAAACTCAACCCCAACCTCATATTGCAACACCCCAATATAGTTACATACGCACTAAACATAGAGCGCATACAAACAAGAGGTCCTCATCGTGGAGGTCCTTCGTTGAAAATGGACCGCACGCGCGAATAAGGGCTACTAACGCGGAAGCGGGTATGCTATAATCATGGAGCTATACCATAGAGTTAAATCCGGAGAACAGTGCGTATGTAACTCTATGCATGAGACCGTTTCCCCCAAAACTTGTTTAACTTTATGAATACACAATTTAAATCGGAAATGACAGTAAGAGTAGGGAAAAATTGTATAATACAATATTTGGCGATGTTATTTTTTCACAACAAATACGGGAAAACAGTTTATGGATTAAAATAAAAGCCAAAGTTTCAACACAGAATGTTGGTTGCTGGAGTAGTTGAAGCCAAATATTGAGGCTTAGGCGAACTGCGCCTGTTATAAACTTATATGTAGGCCTACCAATCATAGAGTTAACTCTATGGTAACAATATTTTCTCCCATCTCCCTCCGTCTTGTCTTTTTTCATCTAATTCTCCCGTCGTTTCCTGGTTTTTGCTCTCTCTCTCTCTCTCTCATTTCTCTTCTCAATTCGATTCATCATAGAGATGTGAAAAAATGCCCCTATTTTTTATCTCACATTTTTGTTTGTATCTTTGTCCATTTGTATACATTGTAGAGGAAATACATGTATTTTTAAAAACATTTTAATCCATGTCAATTCATTTCCAGGACTGTGATTACAGAAATCTTCAATGTAACCCATCAATCAATATTTCAGACAATTGCCACACCCTTCCCCCAGGGTAAAAAGGAACTGTTAATGATCCATACACCCGTAAATCTTGTAGAATTTGATAATACAATACTATATACATAAGCGTAATTGGCGACACATAAAAGAAATCGACCTTTATTAAATGAAAATGTGATTTTACCACAAATCTAGACCTATATCCGGTAGGAAATATCAATTTTCCCCCTTTTTCTCCCCCACCCCTATTTTTGGTTTTTTTTTTGTGTGTGTGCGTTTTTTTTTGGGCGTGGAACTTTTGAGGGGCTGCAGCCCCACCAGTACGCCAGTGATCATTTTATGCAATACGTAATTATATATATCCTGATGTGCCATTTACTTTTTTTTTATATTTGACTTATAATTTTGTAGAATTTGTTTGCATAATGATGAAAAACATATATATGTATATTATCTAGTGTAAACTATAATAAACAATGCAAAATTAATCGTGTACCAAATTAACCATACAAGCAAAGTCTGTACTCGAAAATCATGTCAGCTTCAGTCATTTAAGGAAATGCATTGACATTAAGCCATCCAAGTGCTTATGTTATTTCAATACCAGGGGGCGTTTCATGAAAGGACTTGTCAGATATTTTATCCGACAATTTGCTCTCAGCCAATCAGATACAAGGATTTCAGTAGCTTGTAACAGTTGTCGGATAAAATATCCGACAACTTCCTTTCATGAAACGCTCCCCACATTCATCTGCCATGATAGTTACCCTCTCCACCCTTAACCCAGTGCTTTCTGGAACTGGGGGAGCGTTTCATCAAGTGTTTTGTCAGTGATTTTTACCGACAACTGTTATAAGCTACTGAAATCCTTGCATCTGACTGGATGAGAGCAAATCTGTCGGTAAAAATCACTGATAAAACACTTGATGAAACGCTCCCCGGGTGGTGTCTCCATAAAGCCTATGGGAATTAAACAATTCAGTAGTCACTGTGCTAAGATGTGAGTGATTTTACAAGCATAAATGTCGGCTACAAAACAATACAGGTAAAGAAATCAAATCAAATATTTAATGTACGGTTAAGAAAGTTTAGAGAGATATTGGTATACGACATACAAAAAGGAAAATTTAAAATGTGGGGAGTCTGAATAAAGTTTGTATCCCCCCCCCCCCCCCCGTTATATTGGATAAGGAAATAATGACATTCTCCAAAATGATGAAGCTGCAAAACATGGCTCACTTTTATTCCAATTTTGAAGTTATTTGTAATGCAGAGTGTAAGTAAAACGTCAAGGGGGTAAATGTTATTGTATATTTTTTAAACGATATTCATGTTTCGCGTATGAGCGTTACAAAAATCGCTCTTAAACGGCAGCGGTAGTGAAGTATCAACTATTCAGTGTCGATGTATGACATTATTTACAACAAAATTTAAGATTGAATAAGATAAGGATGATCCCATATTATTTTAAGCAAGGAAATGTTATTTAGGCTATCATAGCAATAAGGGAATTATAATGAATATTATACGTTTACCCGTAGTAAGGGTAAGCTATTTGATTGCATGTTATTTGTACATTTTGCTGATGACACCCGTAGTAAGGGTGAGCTATTTGATTGCATGTTATTTGTACATTTGCTGATGACACCAATATTCTCTACACATCTGATAACATTGTTTCCCTCTATAATAACCTAAATTTTGAATTGCAAAAGGTATCCAAGTGGTTCAAATGTAATAGATTGATTATAAATGCTGAAAAATCGAATTTTATATATTTTCATTCTAGATCTAGACACATCTCTGCAGATTTGCATGATTCATTCCAGATTAAAATGGAAAATAATGTTCTCAAACGTGTCAGTTCTACCAAATTTTTAGGTATATTTATAGATGAAAACTTGTCCTGGAAAACACATATAGCACAAATAAATAAAACAGTTTCCAGAAATACTGGTGTCATCAGCAAACTTCGCCATACCTTACCGCAATCTGTCTTACTCAAATACAATACATCGATTTTACCATTCCTGAATTATTACAATATTGTTTGGGGCAATACCCACCCGACTAAACTAAAATGTTTATATCTGTTACAAAAGAGGATTGTAAGAATGATAACACTCTCTCATTACCAAGCCCATTCTAGACCTCTGTTCAAGCAACTCAGTATTTTGGATGTATACCAGTTAAATGAATATATGTGTGCAATACTTATGTATAAGCATCTAAATACAGAGCTTCCTAAAATATTATCCAATATGTTTATAAGAAATAGTGCAATACATAATTATAATACTAGATCTAAGAATAAATATCATAGATGGAATGTACATTCAGAATTTGCATCTTATTCCTGCAGACATCATGTACCTGTAATTTGGAACACGCTTCCAACAAATATAACTTCAGTTTCTTTTTATAACTGCTTTAAACGTAAACTAAAAGAGTATTTGATTGTACGTGATTTTCACTGTATGAATATATAAGATTTTCTTCCATTTCCTCCTTCTCTTCCTTTTTCTCTGTTTTTCTGTGTATCTCCTTTCCTATCCCACCATGTTGTATTCTGGGCTTGTGTTGGTGCAAGGTGCAATTCGTAAATTATTTTGTTGTTACTTGCTATTTGTTTTCCGCCATTCAGTTTACCAAATTATGTATCATTTGGGAAGCTGTCCTGACAAATCCTTTTTGGTTTTTTATCAGCTATGCCCAATTTAGTTTCATCACCATTAATATATTTTTACTTTGCAATTTGAAATGAAATATGATATATATTATATGGAATTGTTTTTATTCAATGTCTTGTATAATGTTTTTTTTTTTTTTTTTTTAAAGATGGAATTGAATTGAATAAATATGAATTGAATTGAATTGAATTGAATCTTTTGTTCTATAATACAGGGTTGCCCAATAAAAACAGACAAGTATAATTATTTCCAATAATGCTGGGCAATTAAATGTCACCGGCATCAGTAGACAGGGAATTTTTAAAGAAGAAAACTGATATCAAAATTGCCCAAATTCAAGTGGTTGACTATTTTTTTAATATTCTAGACGCATTTTAGTAAAACAATGTTGAAGAAATTCACTGGCAGTGCTCACTGCATATCATTGAGTAGTTTCAAAAATGGTTATGAAGCCTGAGCTTTGGGCAAGCTGTAACAAACGTCAGATTGATTATACAGTACATTCCACACATATGATCATGAAGAGTCTACATGTTTATGTGATCAGATATTTAGAAGTGCATATTTACATTGAGAAAGTGCTGAATACTATGACCAGGCAATAGTCTGGGAGCCTGTCCCGAAAAAGTCACCCCATTTTACATATGAAATGTTGACCCCTTAATGTTACTTAAGTTAATTAAGAGGCCATTCCACAATAGGGCAAGACATCTGAAAGACCACTGAAAGGCCGTAAAAATTGACAGATCTCTCAATGATCTTCCAGTGAACTTTCAATGATCTCCGAGGTCTTTCATGATTCCTAAGTGATCTTTCAGTGAATTCCATGGTCTCCATGGTCTCCAAAATTTTTTGAAACGGTTCAAAATAGTCTTTCGGCAGTCTTTCATGAAAAGGGTCTTTCAGTGGTCTTTCAGTGGTCTTTCAGCAGTCTTTCAGCGATCTCTCAATGAGCGCTCAAGGGCCTTACTGGTCTTTCAACTATCTTTAGACTGTCCCTCAAGATTTTTTTGAGAACATCACTGAAAGATTATTGAGAGATCATTGAAAGACTATAGTAAAAACCTGTTATTGCCAAGTTGCAGCCTAATTTAATTATGACTTTGTAGCCTGGGTCTCTAATCGATTTATGTTTTTCATTGCTTATGGCTTATGCTCACTCGTTCCAAACACGTTCTCTGTTCTTCGATTCTTGTTGTCATCTCACTTCATCTTCATCTCAATTCATAATTGTGGTCATCTAGTTCTCAATTCATCATAAATAATTCACGATCACTCACCAGATAACGATCACGACGTCGACGGTGCATGTAAATCAATGCGCAAATCCATCACATATTCAGTCTCGTCCTCTCGTCACAACTTAACTGTATACGCATCCTCCTATGGCTATAATAATACACGTGCAATACGATTGGCTGAAAGTTTTGACTCCTTTATTACTGTCATGATGAACATATGTGCACACAAGCACCGATATGAGTATGAGTGAATCCAACAAAAGCTTATGAAAGCATAAATATGAATTTAAAAGTTACTTCCTAGACAGAGTAAGGTTGAAAACTGGTAAAACATCCATGTCCCACAAACCACAAACAGTTTTTTTGCCGCAGAGGGCGTTAATTGCAACTCGTGCCAGTAACGAAACCTATAGAAACCAGTGAAAGAATTACATGAAGATCGCCGAGAGACCATAATTTGCATGAAAGATCACTGAAAAACTGTTGAGAGATCGCCCCAAAGTCGGGTCGATTTCAATCCATCTAACATTATGCGCCAAATGAAAATTTCAAATAATTTATTAACTAATTTATTGAATTTAATAGAAATTGATGTTCTAGTCATTTGATGCTTATTTTTTATGCTTATTCTGATACTATATACCTTGATATCTTGGATGTGATACTACTGTGATGATGTTAAGGTAAAGGTCTGGATCAGTTTGTGAAGGTATGTACAGCTGGATACATCATGCATTTCCTGGAATATCACTGTCATTTCTGAAGATCATTCTTAGTGAAACGTGTAGTTGGATTCTCTGGTCCCACCAGCTTACTTTTTCGTCAGTATATTCTCTCTACCAGCCCTGTTGACTCATGATGGTCTACTATTCTTGCCTTAATTGTGTGCAGCCTTCTGGAGAAGCATGCCATTGTGATGCTTTAATCTGATTAACTTGACTATTGTATATAGCAGTAATCCTGTTCCTAATTCTTTTATATACTGATTACAGATGTTACCAGAGTTTCTTTGCGCTCGCCTATTCATCAAGTCTGTTCTGTAGAATCATGCCACCAAAAGCAAAGAAGATGGCTCCCCAGCCTCAGAAAACACATGATATATGTGAACAGATCAGTGATGAGGTCAGAAAATACTTCAACAGCAAAGAATTAAGTGATTTATTTAAGTCATCCCTTGCTGAAGCTATGACAAGGGAGCTACAACAACTTCGCGAACGACTAGAAACAAGAGCCCCAGGGGGCACGACGCTCACCTGAAGTGAATCAATTCACATCTGGTGCATGTTCTCTCTAGCACATGAACAACTTTCATTCTTCATCTATAGAAGTATCTCTATACACAATACCAAGTCTGAGCTTCCTACCAAGTTCGGTTAAATTCCAATCATGGGTTTTGGAGAAGAAGCTGAAAATGTAAAAAGTTTATGGATGGCGGACAACTTGCCCCCCCCCCCCCCCTCCAGTATGTTACCCCCAGACCCCCTATAGGGCCACCCAGAAAAAAATCTCCATACACAATACCAATTCTGAGCTATTCCTGGTTCTGGAGAAGATGTTTGAAATTTACATAGCTTTTATACTTGGGGGCTCTCCCCCTGGGCCCCCCTGGGGGCCACATGTACCATTTTAGCACTTTTGGATCCCCTACCCCTAAGGATGATTCCTACCAAGTTTGGTTGAATTCTGATCATGTGTTTTGGAGAAGATCAGAATGTACATGTTGCCTGGCAGCGCCCCCCCCCCCCCCCTCCAGTATGTTACCCTCACAGGGCCCCCACAGGGCCCCTACAGGGCCACTCAGAGAAATTTCATGAACAACATTCATTCTTCATCTATAGAGGTATCTCCATACACAATACCAAGTCTGAGCTATGCGTGGTTCTGGAGAAGAAGATGTTTGAAATTTACATAGCTTTTACAATTGGGGGCCCTCCCCCTGGGCTCCCCTAGGGGCCACATGTACCATTTTAGCAACTTTGGGTCCCCTACCCCTAAGGATGATTCCTACCAAGTTTGGTTGAATTCCGATCATGTGTTTTGGAGAAGATCAGAATGTACATTTTGCCTGGCAGCGCACCCCCTCCAGTATGTTACCCCCACAGGGCCCCTATAGGGCCACTCAGAGAAATTTCATGAACAACATTCATTCTTCATCTATAGAGGTATCTCCATACAAAATACCAAGTCTGAGCTATGCCTGGTTCTGGAGAAGAAGATGTTTGAAATTTACATAGTTTTTACAATTGGGGGCCCTCCCCCTGGGCCCCCCTGAGGGCCACATGTACCATTTTAGCAACTTTGGGTCCCCTACCCCTAAGGATGATTCCTACCAAGTTTGGTTGAATTCCGATCATGTGTTTTGGAGAAGAAGATCAGAATGTACATTTTGCCTGGCAGCGCCCCCCCCCCCCCCCTCCAGTATGTTACCCCCACAGGGCCCCTATAGGGCCACTCAGAGAAATTTCATGAACAACATTCATTCTTCATCTATAGAGGTATCTCCATACAAAATACCAAGTCTGAGCTATGCCTGGTTCTGGAGAAGATGATGTTTGAAATTTACATAGCTTTTACAATTGGGGGCCCTCCCCCTGGGCCCCCCTGAGGGCCACATGTACCATTTTAGCAACTTTGGGTCCCCTACCCCTAAGGATGATTCCTACCAAGTTTGGTTGAATTCCGATCATGGGTTTTGGAGAAGAAGATGAAAATGTAAAAAGTTAACGGACGACGCACGACGGACGACGGACAAATTTCCATCGCAATAGCTCACTCGAGCCATAGGCTCAGGTGAGCTAAAAACAGAGAGTAAGGTAATGCATCTGGAAAATGAGATACAATCACAAACTTCCATTATAAAATCACTACAGAATAAAGTTAGTCATTGAAGACTAAGTTGAATGAAGAAGAACAGTACTCAAGGAGGAACTGTCTACGACTATACGGCATCCCAGAAAAGGATCAAGAAGACACCGACGCAGTGATGATAAAGCTCGCAAACAAAGATCTTGATGTTAATCTGAATCTGGCTGATATTGACCGTTCACATCGTATTGGTACCACGCGTCATAGACCAGGAGATAAGACGAAGCCTGCGCCTGCCCATCATCGTCAAGTTCTCTACTTATCGTGCTCGCCATCTAGTGATCAAAAACAGGAAACGACTTAAAGGGAAACACATAGGAATTGAGGAAGACTTGACAGCAACAAACAGAATCTTGCTTCAAAAGGCAAAGGATGAGGTGAAAAACAACAATAATATGATTGCCGCTGGGTCCACGGATGGCAAAGTTACTGTTCTAGTAAAAGCAACGAATGGATGATCTCAAGAAAATATGAAAACATTGTGATTTAAAGCTAAACAGGTAACAGTCAAACCGCAGGTCCCTAAAAAGTGCTCTATTTTATTTCCAGTTTTTCTTGACTTGGTCAGTCTCTGAATACATAATGAGCAGGAATCCCCAGGAACATCCCATTTCCAAATGATTGAATGGACTAGTTAACATTTCCCAATTGTCATGATTTAAACATCAAATAAAAGTGGATGAATTAGAAATTCATGACATATTCTATTTGTCTATAAAAAATATGACAAAATTGGTGAAAAATAATGTTATTTTATGACCAAAAAATGGAAACAAAACGAACAGTAAACCCGTTAAAAACTGACAACTAGCATCTTTTATGTTTTCTTATTCTAAACAATTATTACCCAATAGCTTTGATAAATATTTTGAATATAACAGCAACATCAATAAGTATAACACAAGAAATGCCAATAAAATGTATGTACCTTTCTATCATTTTAACTTTTCAAGAACCACAGTCAGTTTTTAAGGCCCACAGTCTTGGAATCTCTTGCCTAATGACTTCAAAGAAAGCTCAACCGTTCGTGCATTCAGGAAAAAATATAAATCTTATCTTCTTAATTATGTTGTGTTTGTATATTATGTGATTATGTTATGTTAGTTTTATCTGGGTTTTTTTTTAATGTATTTTCTTTTGAAGTGTGGTAAATTAGGGGATTAACCTTGACAGGCCAATGGCCTATGTAATCCCTCACATCCTCCACACTTCATCTTTCTTTTATATTGTCATGTACATAAATGTTGTTATATTTAATATGTTGTATATTAAATAATGTTAATTGTCTCCAACGGCCACCAGAAGGTGGTAACACACGCAACTGCTGTGTGATAGGTTGCTCGACTGCTGTGAAAAAAAAATCACAGGCCGACCGAGCGGGATTCGAACCCGCGACCTCTGAGTTACTAGAATAGTGTCATAACCACTAGACCACCGGAGTGCCCTTAGTGGTTTTCAGGTTCGAACTATCCCATTAATATGATGTCAAATCAATGGTATAGAATTAATCCGTTGGGTAACATGAAATTGTAAAATCAGCACTGATTTTCTTATTTACTATATAAATCTATATACCTACCTATTATGCCTGTAGTCTTGACTACGGGACCCCTTCGAGAATTTAACACACATGCGTCACAATATTGTGCGCACCCCCCGTAATCCTATTGTCCTCGCCACTCACGCGCGCCAACACGCTACGGCCATCTTCCTCTTTTGCGAGCAATCCCAAGTAGAAACATGTTGCTTGCAAGGAGCGGGGAAGGAGGGAGGGTCATAGGTAGGTATATAGATTTATATAGTAAATAAGAAAATCAGTGCTGATTTTACAAATTTACTGCAATAAATCATATATACCTACCTATTATGCCAGACCAACGCCAACTCAAAGACCGGGAGGCATGTTTCGAGCGGAAGGAAATAGGATTACACTAAAGACTACAAAGAAGACACAGCGGACTTCAAGGTGGTTGACGCAAACAGAGCTTCACCTGCGGGAACATCCCTAAGGTAGCAAGAAATGAAGGAATTGGGCGAACGCCAATAAGCAGCCTTCAAAATATCAACCAGCGCCACACCTTGAAACAGAACCCAAGAAGTGCTGACACTACGAGTATCATGAGCACGAGGCTTGCTGTCGGATAAAAGAGCCACTGTGCCAGCGGCCCTAATAGCTTCGACGATCCATCTAGAAATGGAATCGAGAGGCAGGAGAAAAAGGCTCTCTAGTGATCAGGAACAACTGATCATCCTTACGATAAGGCTTAGTCTTATCAATATACCATTTGAGAGCCCTAACAGGACACCAAACTTTGTCCTCGCGCACCGAAGAAAAGTCAGAAAGCGGACAAAGAAAAATCTCAACAGGACCGGAGGTAGCTGTCTGATTCTTGGCAACGAAAGAAGCCCTAGGAATCAACCTAACACCTTTTCTCTCCCAGCGAACATGACCAGGAGTAAGACAGAGAGCATGAAGAGTACTGCGCCTCTGCCCAGAGGCAATAGCTACCAAAAAGAGCGTCTTAACCGTAAGATGATGAAGCGAAGCTTCACCTAACGGTTCAAAAGGAGGTTTCGCTAAGGCCTCCAGGACCTTAGGCAGACTCCAAGACGGCACTAACTTAGAAAACGAAGGTCGTTTCAGAAAGAACGAACGAATCAAACCACTTAGTAGCGGGGAATTGGAAATCCCCGAACCATCCGAAAAACCCGAAAGAATGGCCCCGATCGCCGAACGGTAGCCTCGGATAGTAGAAATAGACCTCCCTTTGTCAAAAAACGAGATTAAGAAATCCGCAAATGAACCAAAAGGAGCCTTAGAAGGGGTTTGATTTCTCTCTTTGCACCAAAGGAAAAAGACCGAGAGACGGGAATTGTAAATTTCCCTAGTAGAAACCCTACGACTGGACATTAAAAAGTCCGCGGCTCTATCAGAGAGACCCAACTGTCTTGCAGATTCCCTGACAGGGGCCAAGCAGTCAAATGAAGAGACTCCGGATTGTGGTGAAGAATCCCCGATAGGGGCTGTAACACCAGATCCGCTCTTAACAGGAGAACTAACGGTTGAGCCCTTAGAAGGCTCATAAGTTCCGGAAACCAATTCCTCCTGGGCCAAAAGGGAGCTATTACAAGCACCCTCGCCCGATCTTCCCTGATTTTCCGCAAGACACGCGGAATCAGTTGGAAGGGAGGAAAGGCGAATCCCTGAAGGTTCTCCCAGCTGAGGGAGAAAGCATCGAAAGCCCATGCTCCCTGATCCCGAACACGGGAGCAATACTTCGGCAGCTGGTGATTTAGCACCGACGCAAATAGATCCACTTCCAGTGGACCTAGGCAACTGCGAATGCGGCAAAATACTTCCGGATGGAGCATCCATTCCGAAGGAAGATACCTGCCCCGGGACAGAAAATCCGCAAAGAGGTTTTCCCGACCGGGGATGAAAGAGGCCACGGGTGTGATTGCCATGCGACGACACCACCTCCACAGCTGAGCTGCTAGGGCATTCAGGGCAACCGAACGAGTGCCTCCCTGCCGATTGATATATGCCGCCACAGTAACATTGTCCGTGAGAATCAGAACCGAACGACTGAGAAGTCGACTTCTGAAATGGAGCAAGGTCAACAGAACTGCCATAAACTCCAGGACATTGAAGTGAGGAAGAGTCCCAAGATGAGACCAATCCCCCGCAACCGTGCTGCCGTTGCAGTGTCCTCCCCACCCCAACCGAGAGGCGTCCGTCGAAACCGATATCGACGGAAGAGGGGCAGAGAAGGACCTGCCTCGCGCGAGAAACACCTCGCTCGTCCAACAAGCGAGAAGAGACTTGATCTTTACTGGTACTGGAAACCAGACCAAAAGAGAGTCTTTTCCCGGCTTGAAGAACCTGAGGAGATGTCTCTGAAAGGGTCTCATGAGGAGCCGGCAGTCCTCTAAAACATCGACTAGACTGGCTAGATAACCTAGAAACTGAAGCCACTGTCTGGCCGAGACTCTTCTGGCCAGCAAGAGCTTGCGAGCCGCAGAGACAATGGTGAGAATCCTGTCTCGACTGAGCCGAGCTAACTGATTCCTTATGTCTAACACCGCCCCCAGAAAAACTGGGCTGCGAGTGGGGACTAACTCTGACTTTTCCCAATTTATTAGGAAACCTAAGTCTTGAGTAAGAGAGACTAGCAACGAGTCTCGTCCAACAAACGATCACGCGACTCCGCAAGGAGAAGCCAATCGTCCAGGTAACAAAACAACCGCAGGCCGCGACGCCTCAGAAAGGCCGCTAGCACCGCTACAACTTGAGTAAAAACCCGAAAGGCCGGGCGCAGCCCAAAGGGAAGAGCCCAAAACCGGTAAGTCTCCGAGAGGAAGGAGAACCCCAGAAGATCGCGAGATGCGCGATGAATGGGAATGTGAAAGTACGCGTCCTTGAGATCTATCGAGACCGCGTAGTCTTCCCTTTTGATCAACGGAAGAATGGAGGCAAGAGTCTCCATACAAAAATGAACCGGAGGAATAAATTTGTTTATCCTCTTTAGGTTCAGTATCAAACGAAGTTTTCCCGAGCGCCTGGGAATAACAAAAGTCGGAGGAAGGGAAAAAGGACAGCCTGTGAGGTGTCCGAGTTCCTAAAGCACCTCCGGGGAGCGGGGCGGACAGAACTATGAAGAAACCGTCTCGTCCGCCCGCTGCCTGAACCCAAGCAAAGACGAACCCTACGCACGGGTTGACTAAAGAGTCAGGGAAAGTTTAGAACAAAGCAATCGCTTCTACCCCACAAAGGGAGAGCAACTAAGGCTCTGCCTGCCCCAGCGATTCGGAGACCGAAGCTAGAGAGGCCGCTTCCAAAACTGGATCCGCCTGAAAAGATCGTGACAAAAAATCACGAACAAAAGCCGAAACGGTCGGATTCACGCATGAACCGCCATAAGCCTCCTCACTCGACGGAGCCCCAAGGCTGCGAGACTAGGAGGCTCATGTGATCTCATCACGGACAAAGAAGAATAAACCATAAAAGGCTAATTAGTCTCGATGTCCGACCCAAAAAAGGGACAATAGCAGGGGATGTGAATCCTGGTACAAGGAACCAACCCTGAGTCTGGCAAAGCCCATCTCACACTGATTAAAAACGGGAGCGCCGCCGAGCGTCCGCGGGGGACGCTCGACGGACCTTGCTGCAAGCCCTCCAGCGGGATACCCCTAGGGGGGTGTCGTTAGACCGCCTTCGCTGGACCCGGGGGCTCGCCGAGACGCTACACGCCTGGCAGGCCCACCCAAGTGGCTCTCCCCAAGTTCACATGGTCTGTGAGTGCACGGGGTTTTGTCGGACCCCTTGTCTCCCCCCGGCGAAGGGGGGCGAGAAGAAGGGCCTGGCACATCTCAGCTTGAGAGACCGAAGGGTTAGCTAAACCCGATGGGCAAGAGGCAGACAAAGCATTGCCTCTTTTAGCCCCTTCCCTAGGCTTCTGATTGGCCCAAAAAGAGCCTAAGTCGAAACCCGCTTTTCAGAGCGTTTATCCGGTTTCGTTCGGATCCCCGAAGCCCTTCGGGAACACGAACCGAACCCTCCACTGAGGAACGCTCACCTCCCTTTATGGGAGAAGTGCGCTGAGGGTATTGAACCCAAAGACGCACACCAATTACCCATATCGGCCGAGCAAGGAGATGCAACAGCCATGGGCCGGACGCCAAGGCGCCCAGACTCAGCAGAAATCCCACTGCTTAAACCAACGCGAAGTCGAACCCTACGCGCGGGTTGACTGAACTTCAGGGCGATATTTGGACAACAAAACAATCGCTTCCACTCCACAGAGAATGAGCGATTGAGACTCCGCCTGCCCAAGCGATTCGGGAACCGAAGCTTGAGAGGACGTATCCAAATCTGGTTCCACCCGAGTGGAATGAGACAAAGGAACATTAACAAAGGCCTCAGCAGGCGGGTCCCCGCATGACTCACCAACAGTCTCCTCGCCCGGCGGAGCCCCAAGGGCCGCGGGAGTAGGAGGCACATGCGAATCAGTCTCAGACAAAGAGGAATCAATCACAAAAGGTTGATTAGTCTCAAAGTCAAACCCCTGAATAGGGACAGAAGTCAGGGTTGAAGTAGCCGGTACAAAGGACCAACCCTGATTCTGAGCAAAAGCCCGCATCATGCTGAACATGTCAGCTTGAGAGGAGCTAGCTGGGTTAGCCAGGCCAGACGGGCAAGAGGCCAGCAAAGCCTTGCCACTTTTTGCCTATCTCTTGGCCTTTTTCTTGGCTGGCTCGACAAGAGTCGAAGCCGAAACCCTTTTGATAGAACGCTTAATCGGATTCATTCGGATCTCCGAAGCCACTTCGGAAACACGAACCGATCCCTCCGCGGAGGGACGTTCACTTCCCATAAAGGGATTGGAGCGCTCATGGCGTGAGCCTTGAGAATCATCCAAAACACCCATATTAGCTAGGCAAGAAGATGCCGTAGCCATGGGTTGAGAGCTAAAAGCTCCCAGTGCGTGGACAGACCGAGATAACTCAGTATGTGCCCGATGACTACTAAAGGCGTGCGAACCCACTATTGGACCGCTCGAAAGCGGCAATAGGGGAGCACTAGTAGTCACGCACTCAGGTGAAAACACCTGTTGCTCCGAAGAGCGTCCATAATTGTTAGCTCGAGCATTCCCATCAGCTGGCACACTAAGACAGCCCAGAAAGTACTCGTTCCCCCATATGGCGTTTGCCGGGGGCTAGGGTTTGAGGAACCCAGACCAACATGGACTAAGCCCGTGGGTTGCCCTGCAGTAGTGGGGCGCGTCTCCCCTAACGGATCAGAGCGAGTGAACGCTACCGTACGGGAAACAACAGCCCCCCCTCTGGTCTCCGCGACCGGGGGATTGGATTCTCTCCAGATATCCAAACCACTAGAATCTGACGCCACCCACCCCGAAACCACAGGCTTCGGAGTTGACAATCCCGATTCAGTTAACGCCACCCGTCCCGAAGCCGCAAGCTCCGAAACTGGCAAACTCTGCAAGGAAACACCACTAGGCAACTTACCTTTGGCCCTCCTCCCTCCCCCGCGTACCGCTGTACTCGGGGGAGTTCTGGAAGGCCGAGTCGTCTTGCTAGACAACTCTTCGGAAGAAGCAGGTCTCCTCGACCCAGCTGCTTCTTCTTCCGAATTCATACCTCTGCAATAAAACAGACAATAAAGTATACTTTTCAAATTAAGAAATACTTCAACTGAATGCAGAAACTAAACTAAAGTTTATTTGGGAGATACGCACAACAGAAATTTTTACAGCCTAAACCGTAAGAACAAACACCGAACCCGAAGGCTCGGTGACAAACGGAAACACCCGCAAACACAGAAATATCTACGTGGGGCTGACCGTAAAAGAGAAACAAAAATGCCAAGAAAGGGAATCAAAAATCCCTTGCAATCGGCAAGAGTGACTAATAAAACACAAAGTACTATAATCTAAACGAATATAGGTACCTAAAAGTGCTTTAACTATGTGAAAAAGCGCACCTAAAAGATACTATACGACCTGATTTCAGGAGCGCTGTGACTATACGTCCTATCTCGTCGGGGGCGAGCAAGAAAGAGGAAGATGGCCGTAGCGTGTTGGCGCGCGTGAGTGGCGAGGACAATAGGATTACGGGGGGTGCGCACAATATTGTGACGCATGTGTGTTAAATTCTCGAAGGGGTCCCGTAGTCAAGACTACAGGCATAATAGGTAGGTATATATGATTTATTGCAGTAAATTAATGTTGTTAATTATTCAATTGTCTCCAACGGCCACCAGAAGGTGGTAACACACGCAACTGCTGTGTGATAGGTTGCTCGACTGCTGGTGGCCGTTGGAGACAATTGAATAATTAACAACATTATTTCATGTTACCCAACGGATTAATTCTATACCATTGATTCGACATAATATTAATGGGATAGTTCGAACCTAAAAACCACTAAGGGCACTCCGGTGGTCTAGTGGTTATGACACTGGTCTTAGTAACCCAGAGGTCGCGGGTTCGAATCCCGCTCGGTCTGCCTGTGATTTTTTTTCACAGCAGTCGAGCAACACAGCAGTTGCGTGTGTTACCACCTTCTGGTGGCCGTTGGAGACAATTGAATAATTAACATTATTTCATGTTACCCAACGGATTAATTCTATACCATGTTGTATATTGTTCAATTTATATCGATTGTTGAATATTTTGCTTTTAAAGAGATGTGAAGAGATATTGAATTGAAAATTGTAGAAATTGTACTGCTTTCTCAAAAGTAGTCGAATGATATCGTCAGGATTATGTAAACACACCGATTGTTCATCTGCGTCTGCTTGACAAGGCATAATAGGGAGCTTGCAAGGTATTTGTGTAATTAACACAATGGTAAATTTCAGCATGGCAGTCACATAGCCCTGATACTCAACAAACCCCTCTATTATGTCGGGTCAAACAGGTGCAGATGGACAATGGGTGTGTTTACATAATTCTGACTACTTTTGAGAAAGCAATACAATTTTCACAATTTAATAAATTATTATTGAAATGATCATTTGACCAAATTGCACCCCAGAAAGTTACAACACTCAAAATTGTACTATGTAAAGATCTGAGTTGAATTACAAACATTGGAGTTATTATTAAGGTTAAAAGGCAAAAAGGGGGTTTTCTCTACACCCAGCGCATTTTGGGCAGCAAAGCTTGGTTTACATGTTTTAGGGGTACTCTGGTATTTTTTCAGGGGCGTGTTACACCCCCTTCCCAATGGAAATTATTTTGTCAGTTTTTATATTTTTGTAAAGATTCCATACCTCTTCCTTTTGACAAAATTTGGTCCATGGGCCTTAAGGGGAAAAGTTTCCCCAAATTTTTAGAGGCGGTCGACAACCCATCTTGACATAAAATTTTGTAAGTTTGTGTTTTGGTAATGCATAGTCATACACCTTCATTCTGACAAAGTACACTAAAGGAAAAAAGAAACTTATAAAAGTTCGAGAGATCACCAAATTAAATTCTCTGCATGGAAATGTACCAAATTTGGATATAATGTTGATTCAATGCATGGCTTTAAATGACAGTCAATAACAAAAAGTTTTCTTCAATGCCACAAAAGAAATGTGCACTGAAGCAAAGGACTCTCTAATCCCCAAGTCACAAAGACAAACTGCAGCCTTGTACACCATATGCATGTCAATGAATGAAACAAAAGAATTTCAAAAGGGATTTGCACCCCTCGAGCAAGAGGATATTGATGTTCTGCCATGGTTCGCCCGTTCACCAGACCTTTCCCCAATTGAACATCTCTGGGAAGAGCTTGGTCGACGTGTGTCAAGGCGTGACAATCAACCCATCAATAGGGAGACGCTCATTGCAGCACTGCAAGAGGAATGGAACAATGTTCCCCAGGCTACCATCGCGAATCTGATCGGAAGCATGCGAAGACGGTGTACAGCTTGCCAGCAAGCTAGAGGTGGACATACTGGCTATTAATCTGTTTGGATATGAACTTGCAAATCCCTTTTGAAATTCTTTTGTTTCATTCATTGACATGCATATGGTGTACAAGGCTGCACTTTGTCTTTGTGACTTGGGGATTAGAGAGTCCTTTGCTTCAGTGCACATTTCTTTTGTGGCATTGAAGAAAACTTTTTGTTATTGACTGTCATTTAAAGCCATGCATTGAATCAACATTATATCCAAATTTGGTACATTTCCATGCAGAGAATTTAATTTGGTGATCTCTTGAACTTTTATAAGTTTCTTTTTTCCTTTAGTGTATGTTAGATGGGTTGAAATCGACCCGACTTTGAGGTCCTTTTGGAGGTCCTTTCGAGCGGGCAAGCTTTTTGTGAATGACACATCCTCCAAATTTAGTCAAATATGTTTCGTATTGTTTTTCTTTCAAATCTGATAAAAATATCAACGTATATTCCTATATATCCAGCTTTACATACATATTTATTTAATGCACACTAGTTAGCACACAAAATACAGAATGCATCGAAGACTGATTGAAGTAATAAGCAGGCTGCAGTATTTATTGTGTTAAAGCCTACTTCGGATATATATATTAAGACAAAGTCACCAAGTAGTCATCATAGAATAAGGAATGATATAATTACGATTAGATTATAAAGCATCCACATGTGTATATATAATAAACACAACATAATGAGAACTTTACAAATTTGCTTGAAGCTCAAGCGGGGGGGGGGGGGGGGGGGGGGGGGGGCAGTGTGCACCCATGAGACTAAAAAATATAACTTCACGGTGAAAAGCTGTGTCCGCGTGGATACTATTTTTTCCGCTTTATTGTGCAAATTGGAAATTTCCTATCTTAGTGTACCTTTCTCTTTCATAATCTTTACGTTTTACACCATTTTTAGTTCATTTTCTTCCTCCCGTGAACGTTTTATTCATAAATCTATAAAATAATGGCGTAAAATTCACTCAAAATATTCCATACACATACAAATCAACTACACAACAAAAAGTAAAATCCAATTAGATATGTACATCTAATACGAACGAGCAAAAACGCATATAAAATACAATGGAATATAGCAAAAAACGAGTTTACTAATAGAAAAAAGTGCATAAAGTATTTCATCTCTTTTTGAAACCGATTCGACGACACACTGAACTACATTACGTACGCTGTTAAATAATTATGACATACATCTGATTAATGAATACTCAAAACTTCCAAGATTTCTTGTCAAAAATTGTTTGCTTATTACTTCTATTACCGAGCCGGCTATGGATTTTTCAAATTTTAATTTCCGCTCTTGATTCTTTGACCCTAAATATGCTTAGATGTTATACCGACATCTCACTCTTAACTATACAAAAATAATTATCAAATACTCATTTATTTCAACCTCTTATGCTTAAATAGCAGCATGAAAACAACTTTTGCACTATAATTCATTGCTTTCAGCCTCAAACTTTGTTACACTACAATTATTTTCTTAATCAAATAAGGAAAGACAGAAAAAGTTAACATGACAATTTATTTACAAGTTGTGCAGATTTTTTCTTATCTGTAAAGCACTTTCATTTGAACGATATATCAAGGTGCCACTGTACATTCACGTAAATTGTCCCGATGTGTGATTGATACAATTATAAGTTATGTAAGTGAATATATTATGCTGGAGTATTTTTGGCGAATTTTAAGGATATTCTTAGTATTCTATAGTATGCGTGAATACACCTCAATTCAAAGATAGTGTGTGGTAGTACTGGCGATTTACATCAATATGATAATACACTTTAGATGTGTAACAGTACTAATTCCAAAGCATTTAAACTATCATGATAAACGTGTTGAACAAAATTTAAGGTCTGTGGGTGAAAAGTGCAGTCGCTTGGTATACGTCCAAAGTGAAAGTGCCCCCGCTCTTGTTCATTCTAGGCCTTGACCAGCAGCTCGGACCCTGTAATGAGGAAAGTAAAGATTTGATTAAAAAAAAAAAAATTTCGGAAGGAAATTGATGACAAGGAAAAGTGAATGAAAAGAAGACAAGTGGGAATGAGGAGGAAGTGAGGCAGTGGAGGAGGAAGAAGCGGAAAAAGCGGAAAAAGAAGAAAAAGAAGCGGAAAAAGAAAAAGGAGAAAAAAGGGAAGCAGGAAAAGAAGCAGAAGGAGAAGCAGCAGCAGCAGAAGAATGAGTATGAGAAGAAGCAGAAGAAGAAGATGAAGATGATGAAGAAGAAGAAAAGAAGCAAAAGCACAAGTAAAAATATGAAGTATAAAAAAGTGAAAGGCAAGGAACCGAGAAATAACAAAAAAAAAAAAAGGAGTGCAACAATCAATGACAAGAGGAATGTAGGATGTAATTCTGAACAAAAAAGAGACAGTAAATAGTATTTATTAAGATCATGGTACATGTATATGTAGGAATTTATTACTTGAATGCTTTTAGCGCCTTAGGGCAGCTCGGCTAAAGCAAGGGTAATAGTATAGGCGCCTTGAGCATCAACTGGGATGGATATGTGCGCAATATAAATGTAGCTATTATTATTATTATAAGAAAAATCATGATAAAAGAATATATGAACAATAAAAGCACAATAAATCAATTAGTCTTACCCTGAAGAACATGGGATCCCATCTGGGCAGGCATGGCTTATACACCAGATTGGGGGTAGTACACCTATAAGATGCAATTACAATAATAATAACAATAATATAGCATAATATAACAGATATAACAAGTAAATCCCTTGAATGCTGTTGGAATTCGGTTTTCTTTCATTCATCGTTTTACTCTGATGAGTGCAAGACGAAAAGCTTCGGGATGTCTGTATTTCATTTCAAACTAATTCCTCCATTTTTTAGTAGGGCAAGTCCCACGTAGGCCCCGCAAGTTACCAAGTGTTATAGAACTGTATCACGGAATTGTGAGCATGAATTGACGTACAAAATCATTTGATTTGATATTTTATCTCATCCACGCTCTAGTATAGGGCTATCAACATGACACAATCATCAGATATACTAAAGACTAGCTTATAAAAAAATATAATTGTCCTGCGTCGGTTGATGAGAATTGCTCACAAGTCAACAATTAATAAAACAACCGTTTAGAGATGAAAAATATCAAATGATTATCTTAGGTGTGTTTGGTAACGTATCCTGTACTCAGGTGGGTCAGTTTTCCGCCAGGTGTAATTCATTCCTAGAACTAGCCAGATTGTTTTGAAGTATGAAATGTTTTACTCCGATTAGTGCAAAACGAAAAGCTTTAGGATATGTGTATTCAGAGCTATTCTTCGATTTTGTACTGCTCAAGTGAGCCAGATTTCCCGAAATGTAATTTCAAGTACTAGAACTATCCAGACTGGCTTAAATCATATTAATTACGAAATATCTTTACTCTGATAAGAGCAAGAACGATAAGATATACAGGTTGTCTGTACTTTGTATTCTTTGACTTTGCACTGTAGCATTCATCACTTCTCACTTAATGAGCAACTTTGCCTCAAATGTAGAGTTCTATTACCAAAACCACTCTTTCGAAAAACAGTGAATTTTCACTCTACAGTATGTCCCCGAAAAAAAGAAATCAATCTGACTTTCAGCATCAGTAGCTTTCAAAATTGTGAGTTAATGAATACGTTACAAAAATCCTACTGAACCAACTCAGATGGAAATTTTCTCCGAGATTTAGATAATTAGTTATAGTTTCTTAACCCTCAATAGCCCGGGGGGGGGGGGGGGGGGGGGGGCTAATTTAGCCCCCCCCCCCTCGACATTTTTGGCGATAATTTTTTAACGCGAAAAGATCTCGTGTTGAAGTTTCTTGACTTTTTTCTTTCGCATCTTGCGCACATTTTAAGACCCTATTTGTGAAAATCGGGGTACGGTTGCGGAGATATAGCACATATTCATGACCAATGTCACAAAAAATGGCGGTTTCCAATAATTTTGTGTATACAATGTATATGGGCTTTATAAGATGTATATCATAAATTTGACTATGCATTCTTGCACAATACATGAGACACAAACAAGTTTGGTCGCAATCGGTCTATAAATGGCCGAGATCTGAGGAGGGGGGGGGGGGCCAAATTAGCCCCCCCCCCCCCCCCCCCCCCCCCCCCCCCCCCCCCCGCAGTTTCAAAATAGCCGGGCTATATAGGGTTAATCCTAAACCATATTCAGATTAATGCTCAATTATTTTGAAAGCTCTTGAGGCTGAAAGTCCGATTGTAGTTATTTTTGGGACATACTATATATGTTCCATCCCACAGGAGTCACGTCAGTGATCTTATGTTACGGAGTGAATATCAATTTATTTTAAAGTGCTTTCATAAGAGAAAGAAGTAAAATTTCACGATATGTTATTTGAAACATTGGTAAATGAGATCACAATTCTACCAGGACAGGTTATGATTGTTGGTGACTTCAATCTGCACGTTGATGAGCCATCCAGGTCTGAAGTTCGACAGTTCTTGTCAATTATCAGCACTGGAAGTATGGTACATGTTCGTGGGGCAACTCATAAACTCGGCCATACTTTGGATCTTGTTATATCGAGGAGTTTCATGAATCTGAACTGTTCTGTGCTACATGACGACCAAAATGATCCTAAAATGGATTGCCCGATACGAGAACTCACCATACATGAGAACTTTCTTTCAGATCATCACTGTGTGCACTTTTTGTACAGTCTTCCAGAAACGCCTGAATCTAAGAAGGTTCGACGCAACGTCCGAAAGCTTAAG
The DNA here is from genome assembly GCA_025617745.1 of Heliocidaris erythrogramma. NCBI lineage: Eukaryota > Metazoa > Echinodermata > Echinoidea > Camarodonta > Echinometridae > Heliocidaris > Heliocidaris erythrogramma. Next base: position 12,943,060 of record CM046870.1, on the reverse strand, counting down.
AATATTGATCCTGACAGCTTTTCATCAATGCTTTATAATGTCCTTATGACACTTCCTGATAGTTGTGATCCTGATGTTCTTCTACAAGCATATACTTCTGCAGTAACTGAATGCCTTGATAATCATGCACCCATGAAGTCCTGCCTCCAGTCTACCCGTGTGCATAATCCTTGGTTCAATGAAGACATCCTTGCTGCTCGCAGATCCAGACGGCAGGCTGAAAGAAGATGGAAAAAGCATCGGACGGATGCCAACCACAGACTCTTTGCTCGTGCCAACAAGTGTGTTCATGATGCAGTGGTACAGGCTAAGACGACATTCCTGGCAGACAAACTAACTGATGCTAACACTAAGACTGTTTTCAACACCTTAAACAGTCTTTTGAACAAGGAAATTAAGTCATTACCCAGCAATGAGGGTTCTGCATCATTGGTAACCAGTTTTAAAGATTTCTTTGTCAATAAAATTGTGAACATTCGTGAGATTCTTGACAATTCTGACCCCTTGGAACTTGATCAGTGCTTCGAGAGCAACAAAGAAAGCTCTTTTTCTCCCTTTCACCTGTCTCTGAAGATAGTCTGAAGAAAATCATGATGAAGATGTCTAACTCTTTCTGTTCACTGGACCCGGAACCAACATGGCTCCTGAAGAAGTACATAGACTGTCATGTTCCTGCACTTACGCAGATTGTGAAAGCTTCTCTTCAATCCGGAGTTTTTCCTGCTACAGCCCATCAAGCAGTAGTCACACCCATTCTTAAGAAACCTTCTTTAAACCATCAGGATATTAAAAATTACAGAAATGTTAGAAATTTAAGTTTCGTAGCAAAGATCGAGAAAGCTGCAGCATCTCAGTTTATTGAACATCTTTCAACCAATGAGCTGAATGATCCCATGCAGTCAGCTTATCGAATGCACTTTAGTACTGAGACTGCTCTCCTTAAACTCCAAAATGATACTTTAGCTCAGTTTGACAAACGGAAAGCAGTTGTTCTTGTGCTTCTAGACTTGAGTGCAGCGTTCGATACTGTCGACCATGAGATCTTAATTAAACTGCTTGAATCAGATTTGTTACTGTCCGATATTGCTTTAAGATGGGCACATTCGTACGTAACTGGCTGGACACCACAGGTGAAAATCAAGGAACAAATGTCAGAGCCATGGACTTCTGGATAGGGAGTCCCTCGAGGGTCTGTCTTGGGTCCCTTCCTCTTCAGTGCTTATATAACTCCTATAGGTAGTATTATTCAGAAGCACAATCTACGTTAATTTACGCTGACGATATTCAATTGTATGCTCCATTTGATCCCCGCTCAACAGATAGTGTGCAGGAGGTGTTGCAACGTATTTCATTATGTATTCTAGATATTAGCCAGTGGATGACTAGAAACTTTCTTAAACTTAATGTTTCTAAGACATAGTTTATTGTATCGTGTCCATCTACTCGCTGTGCCAACAACTTGTCTGATGTTAGACTTCCAGTAGGGGACAAGATGATTGCCTTATCCTCCACAGTTATGAATCTTGGTATATGCATTGATACAAGTTTTACGCTTGCAACACATGTTAATAACATAGTACGTAGTGCAATTTCCACTTGAAGAATCTATGGCGAGTAAGAAGGTTCATTGATGTAAAAACCTGTCATCATGCTGTAAGGGCCCTTATATTGTCAAAAATTGATTATTGCAATAGTCTGTTTGTCGTTCTTTCTTCCAAGGATAAGAAGAGAATCGAGAGTGTTCAAAATCGTGGAGCCCGCTTGGTATTTCAGGTTGACTGGAGAGTCCAGGTATCTCCTTTATTTAAAGAACTACACTGGCTTCCTTTTTCTCAGCGTGTTCAGTTTAAGCTCTGCTTGTTTGTGCACAAATTACTCAATAATACTGCCCCTTGTTATTCGTTGTACTTACCCGCTCGTAATCTCCGTTCAAAAACTGACATCACTAGACTTGTAATTCCCAGGTCAACTCTTTCATTTGCTGAAAAACGATTTAGTGTAACTGCTTCTAGGGTTCGGAATAATATCCCACTCTCAATACGAGTAATAGAAAACCAGCTAACTTTTAAATGCAAACTAAAAACTTCTTTTTCCATAAAGTTAACCTTTGTTCTTTTGTATACATGTATATTTGATTGTGAATTGTAAGCGCTATGATACTCTTTTGTGAAAAGCGCGTTATAAATGACCGTTATTATTATTATTATTATGTTCACTTCCCGTGGAGACTCGTCAATGATCCCTCGATTTTCTCGAGTTTCCAGACAATAATTATGAAATATAATTATGACAGATTCGATTTTTTTTTTAAATCATAACATTACCATGGTGTTGCCTTGGGTCTGTTGAGTGGGTCGTGGTGCGCAGCAACAGGACAGGCCATTGCAGCAGATGGCAGAAGCAACGATGGCGACGATGAACTCGATGAACATCAGGATAGCGATCACAGAGTGAAGAGCCGTAAGACACTGGAGAGTAAAGAAAAAGTATGACTGTCGTCACGGGCGTAAATCCAGGTGGGATGGGGGGTATACATCCCTTCCCCACTTTTCAGGGAGGGGGATGGCCTAAACAAATATACCCCCATTTTTTTAAGAAGGAAAGAAATCATTCTAAAATCAGGCAGTTGTTTAAAATTTTGTCTAAATTCAATTCAAATTTATTGATCCATGAGAAATTTGCTGGTGTACATTTCAGAACATGACATAGAACATTCAACGTAGGACAATTTAAAAACAACAATAGGTACAATAATATAATACAGAACTATATAAAGAAAAAAGAAATAGTTACATGACAAAAGAGCAATATTTTCTAAAATTTAATTTGTTTGAATTATATAACTTTCATATCCAGGAATTTACAAAGTGATGATTATTAAATGAAGTGACTTTACAATATTGAAAATTTCTCTTAAAAAATGCTATTGATCATGTTGATAGTAAAAATATGTTTAGAACGTCCTAAATATAATGAGTCCGATTTTCTTTTAAAATCTCAGAAAATTAGTCAGAAGGCCCATGAGGCTGATACATTGGTCTTACCGGATCTTGTGAACCCTTAGCGAGTGCATGGTAATACCTTAAAAATTTGGAACACACAAAGACAGCAGTAAATACATGTATATGTAGTGTGTGAGAGAGAGGGCAAGGGCAGCTATATAGTAAACCAGAGGATGGGACAGAGAAATAGGAATAAAGGAGAGGGATAAAAGGGTAGGAGAACGAGGGGGGGAAACGAGCGTAGGAGAAAGAGGGGGAGAAAAAAGGGGAGGGGCGATCGAAGGAGAAAGCGGGAGAGAAAGGGGGGGGGTATGCGAAAGGAAAGATATTTATGTAGAGTATGGATATAGCAAAAGAGACGCAGCAAGAGAGACACAGCGAGAGAGAGCAAGAGAGACAGAGCGAGATGACGACAAGAAGAAAGGTAAAACGATGAAGCATGATTCTAGGACATGTGACTTACCTTGTATCTCGTATCGGTACATTGGTAGTCGATTGCGATGTCAGGGTAAATTCCATCTTCAGGATAAATTCCATCTGATGGGTAGCGATCGATGTAATCAGGGCAGTTGTAACCTGTACTGAAAATGGCCATGGCAGTCTCCGTCCCACACACGAAGAACGCTTGGATGGCAGCCAAGATAGACATGACAAGGTAGCCCACGATCTGAGGTACGAACATAGTGCGAACATTATACAAACATACTACAAAGTACGAATAAAGAAAGGAAAAATTGATGACAATTGAATAATACTTATTTATACACAGCATTACGTGATATTTCAATTCATTTTACAAACATTATAATTATTATCATTAATATTTTTATTATTATTTTTATTATTTTTATTATTGTGAACCACGAGGTCCGGGGTTCGAATCCCACCGCAGCACTAGCGTCCTTTGGCAAGACGTTAATCTACATTTGCCACTCTCCACCCAGGTGTTAAATGGGTACCCGGTAGGATGCGAAAGTTAATGTCGTTTGCTTAGCATGTGGCGCTTTACAGCGACTGGCTGGAATACTCCCCAGGGAGCGGATAAAGTGCACACATTGTGTGCGGGCATGTCAGAATCCAATGACCGGGGTAATAATATATCTGTAAAGCGCTTAGAAACACAACCATTGATGTATTAGGCGCTATATAAAAGCGGAATATTATTATTATTATTATTATTAGTAGTAGTATTACCCCTGGTCGCTGACAAGTAAATAGGGCAGTGGCGCATCCAGAAATTCATTATCAGGAGGGGGTCATCTTCTTAGGAAGGGACAAAAATAATTCGACCGCCCCCGCGTGCCATTGAACCACTGCAAGTTCCCTTGACAGTTAAATCGAAATAACGTTTTTTGTTTCTATGGCGGTATTTGTGATGAACGGATACAATAGGTAATATTTAAATCCAAAGTGTCTTCCTTATTTCTGTTCATTGTTTGATATCTTACAACTTCAAAGTGACTGAGTTCTGTTGCCATGCCATTACTATCATCAAGCTAAGAACAAACCATTAAAGCAGTTCTTAATGCAAGTGAATGTGTGTGTGCGTTTGTTTAGCATTGTGTCCGAGGACATTTTCGGACAGAGAACAAAAAAAAAATCATGACAACAATGGTCCTCGGAAGGCGGACAATAGTCCTCGAACGTCGAACAATGAATTTATGCCTTATTCCGTCGACTGTCCGAGGACGAGTAACAATAGAGGAACAATAGTTGTCCTCGGAAGTAAAGCCATGTAAACGTGTGTGTGTGTGTGTGTGTGTGTGTGTGTTTTGTTGTTGTTGTTTTTGTTTGTTTGTATGTTTGTATGTTTGTTTGTTGTTTTTTGGGGGGTGGGTTGGGGCAGTTGTTGCCCTTCTTTTGCCCAAATGATTTCAGAATTGTATTCCAGACCCTCAGATTATATTTTACACCTCGGTCATACTGCCAAACCGAGCGACCCTTGGACATTTGAGGAAATGTAAAATTTTGTTCAGTATATTATCGATTTTGGCCCTCTTGCAAAAAAAGTTGCGTTTTAATCGCAACTCAAAAAATTTAACGCAACTTGATCTTCAACCATTAAAGATCGTTTATTTTAAACTTGCGTTTAATTTTTCAAGTTGCGTTTAATCGCAACTTTTTATGCTCGAGGAAGTATAGTATGAACTAAGCAGAGCAAATTCACTTACCACACAGCTACTCTTGTTCTTAGAGCAAGCTCCAAGAATTCCAGCAGGCAGGAAAATCTGTAAAATATGAATGAGAAAAAAAGTCTGGATTTATTCCTGGGCATCAATTATCATTCTTTTGATTTGGATGGACCTGAATCATTTGCATTTTGCAACCCTTACGAGTCTTGTAGAATTATTTGTTTTTACATTACTTTTACTGGGGTAAAACGGGTACCCAACAAGCTACAACACCGAAACAACGCAGCCACTTAAAATTCTAATTCTTAGGTATTTCTCTTTTTTCCTTCAAATTGAATTAAAAATTGAATTGAATTTTATTCATGATTTATCCAAATCTTCCTAGACCTTCAGTATCTGCCAATGGTGTGTCTAGAAAATGGGGGGGGGGGGGGGGGGGGGGGGGGTAGTCGTGAGACCCTGAAGGGGGCGTGGTCGGAGCGCTATGAAACTGGGCAGTCCTACAGTATAACCATTTCAAGTTATATGTTTTATTTCACTTTCAAAACTGGGGCGGGGGCTACATATGAGTATATTACGTGCTTGTTTTTTTTTTTATTTTTTATTTTTTATTTACTTAATCAAAATATTAATCTATGCATTTGTTGATCTATTTATTCATTTCTTGCTTATTGTTAATTTATTAATTTATATGTTTATTATTTTCTCTTTTGGGGGAGGGGGGCGAATCCACTCCCCTATATCGTCACCGTTTCCGAACCCGAAATGTGTAGTATCAAAATTCACTTACGAAGATAGTGGCGCCGATGGGGTATCCAATCGGACCAAAATAGTGGTCGTAGCGGAACTGCAGGTAGATGGTCACACTTGAAAGGATGCTAGCAATGATAGCCACAACAAGCTGGATGGCACCAGTTGTCACGCCAACGGAGTGTTTAAACCACTCAGAGCGGCTCCCGCAGCATCCCTGGTTTTGCTGAACAGGGATGTTCTGTAAAAAAGAAAAAAGAAGAAAAAAAAGATGGAAGCCGAAGATAGCTATGATGCATTTATTTCACGTAAAGTCATCATGGAAATCATCTAATATATCTTTAGCACTCGTAATAATAATCTTCATCCTCGTAATTATCATAATGGTCACAATCCTTCATTATTCTTTTTTTCACGATTACTATCATTACCGCACCGCTATCCCCCTCTGCCTTCACAATCATCATCACCATCATCATTATTCATATTATCAACATCACCACCACCATCGTCACTACCACCATCATCACCACAACAATCGTTATTATCCGTTGACTCATTATAATCATCATCATCATAATCTTAGTAACACCATTATGAACATGTAAATAATCATCATGCTCGTCCACTATTGTCCTCATCATTATCAGTACCACCACCACCACCACCACCAAAATCATCATCGCTATCACCACCGGCCGCCATCTTCACCACTACCACCACAGTCACCTTCATCATCACCATCATCACTATCATCACCAACAACAATCATCATCACCATAATTATCATCAACTACCATTACCACCACAATTATTATCAAATGATCATCAACATCATCATCATCACCAGCATCATCATCATCACTATTACCACCACCACCACCATCCTCATCATCTCACCTGGATGAAGCTCTGCCATTGCTGTGGTTGGTGAACACCCTGCGGCTGGGTCGGACCGTTAGGATAGACAGGAGAGGTGTAAGACGGTGGCCTCTGCTGTTGGGGCTGAGGGGTCTCAATGGCTTCTTCAGCGAGTTGCCCCTCCTCATTGGGAATCAATTTCTCATCCATCTTGTTTTCCATTCTCTGAAATAAAAAAAAAGTGTTTGGAGTTGTCATCGTTATGACATACAAGATAAAAAAGATAAACTTTCTAGGGAAAAGACATCATGGCAAGAGAGAATCGGCAATTGTGCTCATAATTTGTATATAAATAAACTATTTGCAGTAAACATGCTAAAGATTTAGGAGAAAGATAAGATATGCGGCAAGCTAGAGCAATGAATTTATTTATTTATTTTATTTTATTTCAACACGGCAATACTTCTGCAAGTCCTTGCATACATAAAGACATACAAAGTATAACACATGAGGAATATCACGTAGAAAATAACAAATGAAATCCATGCAAATCCTCTTACACATATAAATATTTACAGTAAAAACAAATCAACATAAAATAACATAGGATAACATAAGATAGCATGAGTAAAACAAAACGAGAATTAGAAGCTAAAATTAAAAATAAAATAAAATAGGAATACTGATTAAGGCAAGATTCAATAGCATTGTTGCATGAGATTGCACAGGGTGTGTCTTATTGAGAGTTATAAGAGGCAGGAGAGAAAATAAAAGAGAGAAAGAGAGAGAAAGAGAAAGTGATATAGGGGTAAGAAAAAGAAAAGAGAAGGAAAAACAAAGTAAGAAAGAGAGGGAGGGAGAGAGAGAGTGAGAGAAATTATCGCTCCTACCTCAATTTACATTGCAATTTGAAAGTGTAAAAGCTTAAAGCTTTTACATCATTTGGTAATTCGTTCCCGTTGTTTCGCTCCTCTGTATTGTAAACTTCTCTTTTTAAAGTTGGTTTTAACCGGTGGCAATTTAATTTTAAAATATGAATGTCTGAAGTTATAGTTACTATGACTGAATAAGGATTGACCACGGGTACTCTCTGGCAACAGACCACGTGCAACTTCGTACATTACATGTAACTACTAAGTCAGTAACTACACCCCTTGTATACATTAAATCTCCTTTAAATCCAAGGATGCCCTGAAGACCAGGTGAAGGCATCTCTAGACAACATTCTCAAGGATATTAAGCCGTTGGGTACAAGGTATTGGCCTGCTAACTCAGTAGATACCTCCAGAATAATCATCAGCAAAGTCAGTGAATCACCAAGGGTATGAACAATTTTGAACATCACCAAATTTGGATAACTCACTTGTTATATAAATTTATGCAAATGAGGTGAAACCAAAAACAGCATTCATTTGTAGATGCATGATAACTAAATGTATTTAAGTGATGTACAAATAAATCCAGTTCCTTTCATTTTTGCGAAAAATTCAAAATTCTCCAATTTTCCAAGGGGTATGAATAATTTTGAGGACGACTGTATATATGCATGTAGACTACATGCACCCCTTACAAAATTTCTACTGAAAAGGCATAAACGTAATAAAACTTTTTCTTTCTGCTTGTCACGTTTCTTTTAGTTGTAACTTGGTACGGGTTAAACTTTTTTTTCTTGTTGATAATTCTGACAAATTCGTGACTGTGCCCTCCGTCTACTTTTCTACTAAATCTGAAATCATGACTTTGCCATCATTTCCTTAAAATGAAAAATAAAACCAACCAGGAAAGGATAGTTCTGAAAAACATTCCGCAAACCATAATTGGGCTTCCATTATTCATGTTTATGCCAAGACAAATATGATTCATTAAGCATGCAGCCCTTGAAATGTTTGAACTTTGACAGGGAATAGATAATGATAGTTGTGCAACGGTTAGGCAATTGCATAGATTTATGATGGCAATAATGTTTGCATGGTGAGGTTTTGTGATTATGAATATTTGCTTGCAGGATCATTTAACACAAACAAAAACCATGAAAAACGCTAAACACATACCGTATAGTCGCGTGTATACGGCGCACTTTTTTTCATGGCAGAGAATGTCAAAAGTCGGGGTGCGCCATATAAACGAGTACAAGGAAATGACGACGAAATGCAGCTCTTACTGGGTCTTGCCCGCCAGCGCTACCCGCCGCCCCAGGCCCCGGCGCGGCCGGACATATCACATGTAACACTAGGCCTATGTCATTGCACTGTAGTGTGCAGTTGAACGACAATTGTCCGATTTTTATATTAAAAACTCCGCTTTATAAAACAATTATCGAAATTCTACATACATGGCCAGTATAATCCTAGTCTAAGCTTCACTTTCATAACTGTAATGACGAAAACCAGATTGAATTTGCGGCTATAATGATGAAAATAGATCGTCTTTTTCATTTGTTCGCAAGGTGGCTGTAGATGACTGTACGTGGTATGACCAAGAGGTGGCGCGCGCGCGATAAACGGCATGAGCTAGCTACAGAGAGTATCTACACTGATCCGCCATGTTTTACACAAAGACAGCATACGTGCAGGATTATTATGCGCGTGTTACAGCTCTCTTTATAAACGGCCTCTGGCATCTTCCTTTTTCTATTTTACATGTGACCTACGGGCGCCATTTTTTTTTTCTTCGATTCTAACGAACAATGATTCTTCCGATTGGTAGCCTAGTTTGAATTATTATTTTGTACCGTCACTGTGGTATGAATAATATTTGTTTCCTCAAATTTTGGAGGGGTTTTCCTTTATAGTTCTTCAATGTCTTATATTTTTAAGTGAGGGGCAGGCTTAATTGTTGACCATTGCTTTTGATATTTGATCTAGGTTTTTTCTTCGTAAATTCCCTCTTTCGGTAGGCCTACTTTTAAAGAAAATTATTACTATTCCTTATCTTAATATTTCTTAATTCTGATGTACTCTAACAATGAATAAATTTGTTCCTCGAATTTTTCTAAAGACCTGAAAGCTATCTTTTCATTTTATATTTTCTTCTCAGACTTTTTCTTTTTCCGTGATTTATTTATTTTTTATTTTTTGGTGTGTTTGTGTGTGTGGTGTTGTTAGTTCTTCAAACGCCGAGTTTCCATTCCGGAGTAAATTTTGTTGATTTGTTTCATTAATTTTTATATTACACCGGATTTAGATGCAAACCAGCAATGATATATTATGTTCTGTCCCTAGCCGTGCCCCCTAAATATTCATCTCGCTCCTTCGCTCACGCTTTCTCTCTTCCAAGCTCTCCTGCGTGAGTTTCCCTGTCTTGCTCATACAATGAAGTGTGCGCTATTAACGGCGTTGTACACACACATACCCCTATGTATACACACACTGTATACATATGTACTGATAGATTTTTGCGGAGCTAAGTAGCGGCGCTGATATGACTGGAAGTTCAAACTTTCACTCATTCTGGGGCCGATTCCGAGCCTCGTATGTATTATCACGCGATAGAATCGCGCCATGTGCAAAGACGGCAATATATATATTTTTTTAATACAGAGGGTCGAAAGTATGGGTGCGCCGTATATACGTGCGCGCCGTGTACACGCGACTATACGGTATATGGTTATAACATACATGTGTCTATACTCGTTTAGCAACATAATTTGGCACAAGGATGTATTTTTACATTTTGATATAAGTCATATTTGAAACACAAGAACATATCAAGAGTAATCCCTTTCATGCATGTAATGTGGATACGCATCTATTGTTTCTCAACAAAATACATTCGGGGGAAAATAATTATGACCATTTTCATAATAAAACTAAAAGTGAATTCTGATACATGTAAGTACGAAACGCACGATCAAAACAAAAAGCAGAAGTAGAATTTCCACTATAAAATTGAAAATGAGAATAAGTTATTTTTTCTTTGTCTCCGCGCTGCTCTTAATAAAAAATTGATTGGTTCGCTTCATACCCCCCCCCCCCCCCTCACACACACACATTTCCGGCCCCATTCACACTTCCAAAGTATTTACAATGTGTTCCTCTTGAAAGTTATTATGCTACTGAACAGGATGAGAAGTTTCAAATATTAGTTTTAATCATTATCTCGAGTGATACTCGACAAACGATACTTTCAACTCTGTGATGAAAACCGATATATACATGTAACATTTAGCGTATACCATCAAATTCTGAATCGCTGTGACGTCAATGCCGCGATAATAAATATCGGTATGATCTTGAGTCCTGGTGCCGAAAAAACAATAGGCTGCCTCACTTGTTAATTACTTGATAATGTACAAGCTAAATATCATACTATAATAGTTAAGCAGGCCTTTAATCACTTTCGCAGTTTACAAGAACAGTGTGTGGTAATTTTTGGCTTACCACGCTCGCCAAATGTGTACCACAGTCACACACTCACACAACTCTCGTAAAATACTTACTCGCTGTAAACTTACTTGTATTGATACTTGTAAGAGTAACTCTGTCTCTGGCTTCGGAGCTAAGGTTTCAGGTTAGGTATGTAGGCAAAAGCTATCCATCAGCTCCAAAACGTTGAGATCAGACTGGCGAGGTATTTCCTTTCCCAGCCCAGCATGACTCCCAGGCGACGTACGCGCCGCACGTCACCATTAAACCCTCATTATAGGGGCGCGCGCTAACGCTTACGCGATTGTTTCCCGTGGTCTACATATTCAGACCACATTCCCCCCGACTTTAGGACTACGTTACCTTCTCTGAGTTAGGACCAGGATCCCTAAATTTATGGGTCCTTTAAAGTTCCTAGAAGAAAAGGGAACGACTTTGTTAATATACCACCGCTCCTTTGCTATTAGTAAGAATGTAAGACACCCCTTTAATAATGAGTTGTCCGGAGTCTCAAGGATTAGCATATTAACATGTCATAAGTCTAAAAATGTCCTACATTTAATTAAAGATAACTAATCAGCTTCTCAAGTAAAAGGGCAAGGGGAATCTTATCAATGTGACTTTTAGAATAAATGTTTTAATCAAACCAAAACTGGTCACATGATAAGCTTGATGCTAATACTGAGACTACTGGGGATCCCGTACAATTTTGCACCCAAATATTGTTAATTTCAACTGTTTAATTTCCAGTGTTAAGTTTAACTCGAACAAGGAAATGTTAAAATTGTTATGAAATCTGTCCAAATCACAATACTGACTTTCACAAATACATTATAGAAATACATTCATGCAAATAAACTCTGCATGTTTGCAGTAGGAAGTCCTATGTACTTCCAAAACACGATATACATAATATAGATATAGATTGCAGCTTTCGCAGTAAGAAGTCACACTTCTAAAAACAATGTACAAAATATAAACAATGTACAAAATATAAACAATGTACAAAATACAAACAATGTACCAAATATATACTTGTATACATGTATACAAGTAAAATTATCTAATGTGTGGGTAGGCCATAGTACAACTTTAGACCATTATGACGTGTTGCGTTGATGACCTTTTCGACAGGTTCATCCCGGATACGAGCTACAGCATGAGCGACCTCTCCTAGATGTTCAGGAGTATTCACTCGCACTTCCGGTTTAACGGAAAGATATGGACAATCTGTCTCTAGAAGCATGTGCTCAAGAGGGCATGAACGCAACGCGCAGATCTGGTCCGGGTCAAAAGTTTTCACCAAACCTGAAAAGCTGACATGGCAATTCGGGAAATGTGACAACCACTCTTGCATGGTGTCTGTGTTCCCTGAGAAACTGTGCAGGTGGATGCGCTGATACATAGAACAATGCAATTTGACTTGCTTCAACACCATACGATGGACTTCACGCGTAAGTCCGGGGTCGGAATGAGGTCCCCTGATATGCATAATCAGAACATATCCCAGACGGCTTCTACATTAAAAATGCGATCCAGCAAACGCCACTGTGCATTCCAGGTTTTGGGGTCGTGAGTGTAGTCTAAGCCAACCTCACTGATCCCCGAGATCTTGCGGGACGACAGAGCTCGCTCTAAAAATGACCAATCAGAAGCGCTGTAAGTACATGCGCGCTTGGGATGAATCCCAATAGCCAAATGCCATGGATGTTGCAGCATAAACGGCATTGTAGAGTAGGTCTCTGGGTCGCAAAAATTCAGGACACCCCCTTCCACTGTAACCGGAAAATTAGACGGAACGGTTGGAATGCGGCGCAAATGTGAATCCATACGATCTTTATGGAAATGCACGTCAAATACACGTATGGGTGTAACAGAAGTTGCAGATGGAGCAATTGGCGCCGTTACTGGTCCGGACTGTGAAATAGCGCTTGGATCCTGAATCCCCCTACATGTACGGGGCTCTGATCCACTAGGGACAGACACCGCCGGAATGGGCTGGGATGATGCAGCAGTTGGAACCGGAATCCCCGAAAAGGGCTCTGATCCAACTGAGACTGGTGAAAATCGCGTCCTGAAAAGCGTCTGCTTCGCACTCGGCAATTGACCCACCAAAAACAACGGACGCCAATGAATAAGTACAGCAGGTGAGTTCGGTGGATTCAATTGGAACTTCTTTGGCAGAGGCCATCCATTTTTTTTAGAAAATGTCTTCATCTCTGCCATCATTTCCACTGAAATGAGTGGAAACTGGTGTAGTCCACTGCTTCTTCAAAAAATCAAAGAGAGCAACCAAACTATTCACTTGCAACTCTTTTGCTAAAAATAGCAAAGCTTCTTCGCGTACTGGGCGCGTCTCACACCACTTTGTGGAAGAGTCTATTAAGTGAAAGCACATAGGTAAATGGTATCGGAAAGCATGTGTTCTAAGCTTGTCCCTTCGCATGGTCATAATACACCCATGGAAAGGACAAGGGTAATTATGTTTCCGAATTTGCTTTGTTCTGGGTTTCCCCGGAGAAACCGCAGTTCCAGCAATTGGAGCAAATGAAACCGATTTGCTGGTATGCGTGACACCTAAGTGTGTTCTTGTTACCAATTCAGATGTTATCGGAAGGACACTTGGAAGTGTTCCTGGAACAATAGACGTGCTCGCGCTGGGAGTCACGACTGGGTGAGGCTCCAAAGCCACCCCTGCGTCCGTCTCCATAATTATCTCTGGAATCTTTGTGGAATCCATCCTGAAATAAGAAAGAAAGTGTTACTCTCATACGGGAGGGTTGCTTATGCAGCTTAACAGTTAACATATGTGACCCGACGCCTCAAAACCTACAATAAGTCGTCAAAATTATTTTTTTTGTTTTATACATTTTCTGAAAGTAGAGATTCTCAGGTTTCCAATGGTATATCACATGCCTAGTTTACTCAATAACACCTTTAGATATCACATTTAGAATCAGTATGTAACAAGCAATCAATAACTCCTATTCAGAGAAAATGGCCATTTAAGTTCGGAACAAGAGAGTGCTAAACCTTCGCTCTCTGTGTGCGCCCAAGTAAAATTGGGTATTCAAATGGCCATAGCAACCGGTATGAAGGAATTATCAGATTAGGCTGAATTTTGGCATGCTGCTCCAAGAGGACATGTTCATTACTCACTCTAAAAATGAATTTAATACCTTTGGAGTTAAAGTAGTAATTTGGCAGTGCATGAAAGTATTACAAAAGCTCTCCAAACATTCATAAGCTCGACATTTGAAAAAAGGGAGTCATTTTAAAATGCCCCCAAAACATATTTCTAAGTCGAATTATGACTCACAAACTTGAGACATGATAGAATGATATTTAAAACTACCCATTTCTATCAAAAACAGAAAATCAACTGATCCAAGCAAATTTACTATTTTGGGCTGTTTGCTACGTTGTGGTCCGTGCGACTTATTGTAGGTTTTGAGGCGGCGGTCACATATTAACAAAAGACACATTTATACTTATGTGCATTACCCATGTCTTCTGGGTCAACTGACACAAAACGTACATGGTAACCATCCAAACCATAGTCCTCCTTAAGCTTACAAACAGGACATTTATATTTAGCCATGGCCTCTCCTTCTCTTTGAGTGATCCTGACACATCGCCCATGATACCAGTCCAAACAATAGTCACATTGGATCATGAAACTGCCATCTAGTTGACGACAGAGACAGTATCTCTCGTGCCGATTTCCCTTGTGGGATAATGATGGAACTGGACTATTGTCTTTGCAAGCTTTCAGTCGGTCATGATTTACTACATATGTGGTACGATGGTGAGCCACTTGATATAAATAGGGAGTAAACTTATGAATGATTATTGCTGGTCCTTTCCAAGGAGCCTTCAATTTTCTACCTTTGCCTGTTTGTGCGGCTGCATTCAGAATGTACACCCTATCTCCTATTTCAAAAGAGTTCTGCCTGACTTTAAGGTCATAATCTCTTTTTCGCAAGTTCACAACCGACTGAAGCCTGTCCCGTGCCACTTCATGAGCTCTCTCTAAGGATTCCCTCAAGGAAGCACAATATTGATTAGGAAGCATTGGCTTAACTGCTTGAGGTAAAGGAAAGACTAGATCTACCGGTTGGTTTACCTCCCTACCCAACATCATCATGTTATTAATTTGTAAACAAATCTTTCGGCATATTACTCCCAGTGTTAAAGATCGTATGCTCGATCTATAATGAAAAACACAAGTCAGAAAAAATTGGAACCAGCGGGATTCGAACCTGTCATCTACTGCTTGCCGGGCAGCGACTTAACCACCAGGCTATTCTGGTTCACGGCCAAGTCACGACGAACTAGAATCAAATACCCAAGATCCTCTTCTTTCTGACTCATTAATATTCAAACGGTCCGCCGTGGAACAATGGTTAGTAAACGAAGAAGCTTGACTGGGGAGGAATTTTTTTTAATTTGTAAACAAATCTTTCGGCATATTACTCCCAGTGTTAAAGATCGTATGCTCGATCTATAATGAAAAACACAAGTCAGAAAAAATTGGAACCACTGGGAGTAATATGCCGAAAGATTTGTTTACAAATTAAAAAAAATTCCTCCCCAGTCAAGCTTCTTCGTTTACTAATCATCATGTTAGGAGTAAAACCTGTACTCCTGTTTACAGTGGACCTAACTGCTCCTGCTAACTGTGGTACGTAGAAATCCCACTCTGCTGGTGTTGAATTTATAAAACATCTGATAGCATCCATCAGAGTCCTATTGTATCTTTCTACTTGACCGTTAGAAGGTCCATAGGGCGTTGTCCTTGCCTTATGTATGTGTAAAACTTTACACATTGAAACAAAAAGATTACTTTCAAAGTTACGACCTTGGTCTGTAAATATTTGTAAAGGGCAACCAAAACGAAAAAAGAATTCATTAACTGCTGCTCTTGCAGTAATTTCTGCAGTTTGTAAAGGAAGAGGGATACATTCTACCCATTTGGTAAATTGATCTACAATAACCAAAATATATGAATTACCCTGTTTTGTCTTAGGTAGAGGTCCTAGAAAATCTAAATGTACCTTTTCCATTGGCACCCCTGCGTGATAGATTACCATAGGCCCTTCCGTCCTGGCTTTTTATTGAGGTTACATATTGCACACCTAGCAACATAAGCTCGGACATAAGGTCATACCATACCAATAATACTTCACTTTAAGTTTGGCCAATGTCCGGTCCACCCCAGCATGACCAGCTAAAGGTACATCATGATTTAGATTAAAAATGGATTCTTGCAAATCCTGGGGCACCACTATTCTATCAGTTGGTTCTCCCTTCTTCCACAAAATTCCATCCTTCAAATAAAAGTTATCCCTACCTATCCATAGGGCCTTTTCACTTGGACCCCATAACATAATTGTCCCTTCATCGGGTATGGTTTGGTCCATTAACCATTGCCTTAAATGAAGTAAGCGAGGATCACTGGTCTGTGCCTCCAAGAACTTAGAATACAAGTCAATATTAGAAGAATTTACAGAGATTTGATTAACTTGATTTTCCCTCTCTACAAAAAATTGTGGGTCACTTTCCCTTTCAACCAGAATCTGTGGTTCATTTTCTCCTAACAAAACATCCATGTGAGTGACACACATGTCAGAGGATTTGTCCTCACTAACAGGGTTTTGCTTGCTTAAAGGGACTATATTATCAATCATATGTGCAAAAACAGACCAATTCTTGTGGGCACGTTCACAGTAATTGCAGCCCCCACATGGAAGGTCTGATGGAACAACACCCAACATAATTCTCACAAAAAGCATCTTTATGGTCCGGTCTACGAGAAAGTGCATCTGCATTGACATGTTTCCTAGCTGGTCTATGTTCAATGATTAAGTCATATTGACTAAGCACTTCGAGCCAGCGTGCTAATTGACCATGTGGTTCGCGGAAATTCAGCAACCACCTTAAACTATCATGGTCAGTTCTAACCTTGAAAGGTTTCCCCAAAAGAAAATGACGATATTGCTGTACGAATTTTACTACAGCTAATAATTCTTTGCGTGTTACGCAATACCTTCGTTGCTCAGGTGATAAACTTAGGCTACCATAAGCAACAACACGTTCGAAACCACTTTGGACCTGAATAAGTTCAGCTCCAATAGCGGAATGAGACGCATCTGTATCTAGAATAAAAGAATCATAAGTATTTGGTAAAGCTAAAACGGGAGCTGTAGTCAAAGCTTGCTTGATTCGTTCAAAAGCTAACTCATGCTGCTGCTCCCAAACAAAAGAACGCTTTTTGCTTGTAAGTGTGTATAATGGATCAGCTAATTCAGCGCAATTCTTCAAGAAGAGCCTATGATAATTAACTAACCCAAGGAACTGTTGTACCTCCTGGGTACTAGTGGGTGTTGGCCAATCTAATATTGCACTGATATGTTGTGGCTTCAAGTGTAAGCCTTGGGAGTCAACTTCGCGACCTAGAAATTCAACGCGTTGTTGAAATAAACTACATTTCTTTGCCTTGAGTTTGAGGCCATACTTCTGAAACCGACTCAAGACTAACTTAAGATTATCTAAATGATTCTCAAAAGAACGGCCCAATACAATTACATCATCTAAAAAAGCTATGTCCCAATTTAAACCGCTCAATATCAAATTCATAACCCTAGAGAAAGTAGCAGGGGCATTACAAAGTCCAAAACCCATTCTAACGAATTGAAATAAACCATACTTTGTGATAAAAGAACATTGAAAATAAGAACATTGAAATAAGATTAGATGCGATGAATGAACCCGGGACTTATTCTGGATCAACTTACCACGATGTTGATGTTCTGAGCAATTTTAAATCTCTTTCGGAGTATGAAGTTGAAAAACTTATCCTTAACCTCAGTAAAAAATCATGCTCATTAGACCCTATGCCCACACAACTCCTACTACAATGCACTAACATATTGCTACCTGTGCTCACATCATTAATCAATCTTTCTCTTTCGACTGGTCTTTTTCCAATGTCATGGAAAACTGCTCTTGTCACACCATTATTAAAAAAACCTGGTCTTGATGCAGATTTTAAGAACTTAAGGCCTGTAAGCAATTTGAAATACATCTCGAAGCTGGTCGAGGGTGCTGCTACCCGGCAAATCATGGATCACATCAATCAAAACTCACTTCTACCATGTACTCAGTCTGCATATAGACAATACTATAGTACTGAAACTGCATTACTAAGAATAAAAAGTGATCTGTTAATGGCCATGGATTCTCAGAAGGTTACTCTCTTACTTTTATTGGATTTAAGTAGTGCGTTTGACACCATTGATCATTCTTGCTTATTGGAAACCTTAAATACCCATTTTGGAATTGATGGTGTCGTTCTGGATTGGATAGAGTCGTATCTGACAAATAGACATCAAAAGATCAAAGTAGATGGGGTCATCTCAGATGAGTTTTCAGTACCTTTCGGTGTTCCACAGGGCTCTCGGCTAGGTCCTCTGCTGTTTACCTTGTACACTGCTAACCTCATTTCAGGTGTCCAAACGAACTTCCCCGAGATATCTTGCCATTGCTACGCAGATGACACACAGCTCTATGTATCATTTAGACCTGATGAACATGCTCAAGAGCGATGTGTACTACTCCTCGAAACATGCGTCAACTATGTACGTGGATGGATGTTGAAAAATAGGCTAATGCTCAATGCTAGTAAAACAGAATTAATGATCATTGGCACACCTAAACAGACATCCAAAATCAACTTAAATGGCGTGTCAATTGGAGATTCTATAATCAAACCATCTGTGAATGCAAGGAATCTCGGAGTACAGTTTGATGTGCACTTGAGTATGGGTGACCATATCACAAATGTCTGTAAATCATCATACTACATGATCTATAATCTTAGACGTATTCGGAAATATTTAAATAAGGATATTATGAGAGATATTGTTCATGCATGCATCACTAATAAGTTGGACTACTGTAATGGTCTACTGTATGGGATTCCTGACTGTCAAATATTGAAACTGCAAAGAGTTCAAAACACTTGTGCGAGGCTGATTAGTGGCTGTTCCAAATTCACCCGTATCACCCCAATTTTGAGAAATCTGCATTGGCTACCTGTTCGCCAAAGAATATCTTACAAAATCTTGCTTATTGTATATAAGGCGCTTCATGGTCAATCTCCTATGTACATCAGAGAATTGCTGAATCTCAGAGTTAATCAACATAGTCGAAACCTGCGCAGTTCCCAAGATACTCTGCTTCTCCAAATTCCATTCGTAAAAACAAAAGTAACACTGGGTGATCGTTCATTTGCTTGTGCAGCCCCTAAACTCTGGAATAACTTGCCATTGGAAGTCAGAAAATCCCCATCTGTGAATATGTTTAAATCAAAACTCAAAGCGTATCTATTCAATTAATAACAAGCATATCAGGAACTCATGCAGCGCAGTAGAATATATACACATTGTTGGATAGTTACTGCGCTTTATAAATGTATTATTATTATTATTATAAAAGCAGTTTTTTCCCTGTCTTTTGCACTAACATGGACTTGCCAATAGGCGGCATTGGCGTCATGTTTAGAAAACCACTGATTACCTCCTAAGGTATCTAGACATTCCTCTATGCTGGGTAGAGGATAGACATCCTTCTTGGTTACATCATTAAGTTTTCTATAATCTATGCACCATCTTACACCGCCATCGCGTTTTCTAACTAAAACAGGAGGTGCAGCCCACTCCGAAGCGGACGGTTCGATGACTCCCGCATCTAACATCTTTTGCAAGTGCTTTTTCTCTTCTGCAAAATTCATTGGGGTGTGCCGCATCTTAAGTTTAATTGGGGCGGCATCCCCTGTGTCAATGCGGTGTTCCAACAAATTAAAATTACCCAAATCAAATTCATGTTGAGCAAAAACTTCACTAAATTCGCACAACAAATTTTAATAATTTTTGCTGTTGGGACTTGTCTAAATGAATGCAAGATTCTTCCCATAGATCTTGTAAATGAGGGGGAACTGCTAATTCATCCATTGTCACGGCCCTCACATCTTTCTCGTTATGTTCTCCCAGTTCAGAAACTAAATAAGCTTCTCCTACATTCATATTCCCTTTTAAAGAAACTAGGGTGTCAGTGGGATTCAAAACAAATATCAAAACTAGATTTCCCAGAATGTAGAGTACGGGGAACCAAAACAGGAAAACTAGGGTCCGGTTCAATTAATGTTAGCCCCTCAATCTCCGCATTCAGAATGCATCGCACTCGAGCAGCTGACCAAGGAGGCACTAAAGTGGTCCCATACAGCCGTACAGGGTAGCGCCGATGATCGCGCTCGTGTCCGAGATTCATCTGGATACGATCCCCGAAAACAACTATTTCAGCAGCCGGAATATCGATAAGGAACCCATACTTATGCATAATGTCCATACCTAATAACATATCGTGAACGATAGGGGCAACAATGACTGTGTCATGGAAAACATGTGGTCCAATATGTAATTCTACAGGGCCTACAACATTCCCATCCATCTTCATATCCCTACCTGCAGCATTCAGAGTTATTGATCGAATGACAGGAGGTGGGGTGTTCAGCTTTGCTATAAACCTATCGGAAACTATTGTTACTTCCGCGGCTGTATCAACAGTTGCATGAATCGACTTGCCATTAACTAAAATTGGTACAGAGAAACTAGAGGAAGAAATAAGTTGACAAATTATCACTTCATCCGTCTTTTCTACCTTGGACCCTAATTCCAATCCTCAATATTAGGGCTTGAACTAGTTGCTTCCGGGAAAATAGACTCGCCCTCTAATTCTCGTTTCACAACTTCTAGTTTTGGCTCTACATGTACTCCTGAAATTGAACTATCTATTTCTATGGAGTTTCGGCCTCCTTCTGTTCGGGTTGAAGTTCGGCCATTGTCTCCAACCCTGTCAAGTTTGGGTCACAACTAACAAATGAAACATTCTTGGGAGAATTCATTGGACAATTTGCTCTGAAATGACCCCCCTGACCACATCTATAACACTCATGAGGATATGGGGTGGGTACACCACTATCGGCGGATAATTGTCTCAAACGGTGAGCAGTAGTGAAGTCAAAAACCTCATGTAAATTCAACCCACGAAGGGTCGGAATATTCCCCAATTTGCTTGGTGTTAATTTGCCATCATATTCTATCCTACGTTCAAGGATATAATTGGCGGTTCTCTCCCCAATCCCTGGCACTAAACGTAATTCCTCCTCAGAACAGATATTTATCTTGATTCTATCCATGTTGTACCCAATTTGAAAATTTACCAGGTGTCATGTGATTTCCTATATAGATCTATAAGTCAGCTAAATACTATCTTCTATCAACTAATTTATCTACACGAATAATTATCTATAAAGAAGCAGTGCAATTTATTATCAACTTTATTAAAATTCACTACTGAAACAAATTGATAAAGCTGATAAATGTACATTAAATCCAAAATATCACTAACCTGAACGTAATTTACCAGTAATTATCAATATTAAATTCACACCATGTGAAAATCATCGTTTGATAGTAACTATCAAAATCAATCCGTTTGCACTCTATAATAAACAATTATTCTTAAAATGTGAGATTTTATCACAAAAAAAATAATTCTCGTAGACTGAGTAGAATATTTTCCATTTGTAAACAAAATTAAGTATCAGTGATAGGGTAGCACGTACCGTACCGTGTCCCCTGTCCAAAAATTATCTGTCGATTTAGACCATTCAAAAGTTATTTAAATAGCAAATTCTAAAATTCCACGCAAGAAATTCATTACCATTATATCAGTAGACTAATAGTAATACAGTGAAAATATTCACCTACAGTACTACAAGATTCAAATAATGACTAGGCCTACCCAAGTTGGGAAAATAGGAACCAGAAAAGTTCCTGAAAAAATAAAGTTACTACCCTGAGTCCTGACAATTATTTTAAATTTTAAGAACAGAAGGCAGAATCCACTTTATTCCTAAAAATAAAACATTCGCCACAAATATGTTTGGTGTTAAAGCAAACAGGATATTTACTCTACACAAAAGAAATATCAATCTAGTAAAGTTGTAACTAACTTAGTAGTAGTAATCACTCACTCACTGAAAAATAAAACTTTCAAACAAGCACAATGGATTGAAAATTCAACCTCAAAATAATTAGCAACTTTAGCGCAAATGAGTTTTGAATTTGAAATACCAAATTGGAATATCAGAATGAAAATTCAATTCAAATCCCCAAAACTTGGCAAAAGAGATGCAACAATTTTGAAAATTTAATCCACTTTCAAAATTCGCGCTCTGCACAGGCACTAATACGCGATAGGTGCCTTACGGGTGAGGATATCCAGTGATGGCTATCTCAATCCGGGCAACCCTAAACATGTACTGTGTCTATGGAAAATAAATCCATGCAAGATGGCGTCCAAAAATACACATGTGCGTTTGGCAATAACAATAGTTATGTAACACGTCACCGCACGTTTTCACCGTCGGAAAATTTCCACTCTCCGGTCGTGCCACGCATACAATAAACACGCCAACGACAATTTGAAACAGAAAAAATAACTCATAAATATCACATACACCCAATATTCACAACACCTACCCCCTTCCGAAAATTAAAAGAGGAAAAGGAAGGAATAGTAACGACAATGTTACTCGGAAAAATGAATTGAAATCCACGGCAATCAGCAATGCCAAAATGGGATGCCAATTCGCGCACGGTAAGAATCGCAGCGCCAAATGTGGTAATTTTTGGCTTACCACGCTCGCCAAATGTGTAACTTACCACGGTCACACACTCACACAACTCTCGTAAAATACTTACTCGCTGTAAACTTACTTACTATTGATACTTGTAAGAGTAACTCTGTCTCTGGCTTCGGAGCTAAGGTTTCAGGTTAGGTACATGTGTATGTAGGCAAAACCTATCATCCATCAGCTCCAAAACGTTGAGATCAGACTGGCGAGGTATTTCCTTTGCCAGCCTAGCATGACTCCCAGGCGACGTACGCGCCGCACGTCACCATTAAACCCTCATTATAGGGGCGCGCGCTAACGCTTACGCGATTGTTTCCCGTGGTCTACATATTCATACCACAAGTGCTTAAAAGCACTAATCTGTGCAAAGTCGGTTGCTCCAACAGGCTCTATTTCTTGCAATCTGTAATTTGTCTTTTAAAACCAAACATTACATATTTGATTGTTAAATCAACCTTCAGAACTGCTGGAGTGATAGTGTTAAATATTATACCTCAATGACTATACCCAATTCTTGTAACTTCTACCCCCCCCCCCTCTCTCTCTCTCTTTTACATGCCGCCTACCGTCTCTTCTCAATCGTACATGATAATGGAGTGTACGACCGTGCTTACCGTACTTTTCTTTTATTCCATTCCATTGACTGAATAACAGGACTATTTCCTTAGTTTACAAAAGCATACCAATGAACTGTGAAGCAGCAGCTTTCACCCCGTTTTGTATTTCTGTCGAGTTGACGTCAATTGTATATAAGGGTGACTGTTCTCTCACATTTTTTTCTTTGTCTCTCTCTGTCTCTGACTCTCTGTCTCACTCCCCCTTTCTTTCAGTCTCTACACTGCTCGGGTAGGTCCATGTAATGAAATACACTCATGCATATAGGACTACGCCATGTACCACGCCAGAAGCAAAATGGTAAATATGAATAATTAACATGATAATGTTATACTTATAGTATTGAGATTGTTATACACCAACATCGCACGTAATGACTAATGCAACTCGCAAGCACTCCTTCCTCTGATGAATGCCATTCGTACATGTCTTCAAAATGCATTTGAAAAACAAAGGCTAGGGAGCATTACATGTTATTTCATAATGAATGTAGAATTAAATATAATGTAAACATTAATAGACCTATGTATGTAATTACATTAAATATCATGTAGATCATTCTTTATACATTAAATATCATGTAAGCATTTATATCATAACAAAGTAGGCTTCTTCTAAAATATGAAAGCTCTGGGCCAAAAATACCCAGTGACTTGAATACGTATACCGTATGAATACTTTTATTCAGCTTAAAAACCATAAACATACTATTAACAAATGCAAATGTATACCCGATATCAATCATTTTCAACAATATCGCTGGCAAAATGGTCATATACCTGCTCCTATATAAGCATCTCTTGAGTAAAAAAAAAACATTACAAATTTACCATCATTCTACACAGTTACGACAACCCCAATTCAAATAGAAGTAAATTATGCTTACCTCAAATTATGTGAGATTAGATAATACGCAGTAAATGTTGATTATGGCGCTCTCGAAACGCGGAACGATTATGGATTAGAATGTTGTTGTCAGAGTCTGTTCCGGGAATGGCGTTCTCAAGCTACATCATCTCATGGGCGATGTGAATACAAAGCAGCTCGCCTGAGCGTGCCCAAATGATAAACACGCATGCGCTCAGTTAGTCTCTTATTACAGACAACGAATGAGGTAATTGCAAAGAAAAAGAAGAATATAATACAAAAAGAAAGTGAATTCGGTGCTCTTTCAGGGGCATACATACCCCTATGTGTGTGTGTGTGTGTGTGTTGGCGTGTTTAGCCGTATGTCCGAGGACATTTTCGGACAGAGAACAAAAAAAAATTAATGAGAACAATGGTCCTCGGAAGCCGGACAATAGTCCTCGAACGTCGAACAATGAATTTATGCCTTATTCCGTCGACTGTCCGAGGACGGAGGAACAATAGAGGAACAATACTTGTCCTCGGAAATAAAGCAATACAAGACTGTGTGTGCGTGTGTGTGTGTGTGTATTATCATAACATAACCCATCCTATATAAGCATGAAACGTTGCTTATCCTGGGTCGAAATAATATAAGGCCAAATTAAATTAATTCCTCTAGTTTCTCTTCCCCTCATCCTTCCTTTTTTCGGGCGGCGCCTCATTTTTTGTTGTTGGGTATTTGATATTTTTGTTCTGGAATGAAATAAATAAAAATATGAGGACATCTAGAAAATGAAATATCAAAATGCATTGACATAATGCCATTTCCCCTTGTATCGAGCCTTTGAAGTACATGTACAAATATATTTGTTTAAATGCTTTGAAATTGTGACCCAAAAGCAAATATCAAATTTTAACATGGAACCCATTCCTCTTCGTTTTGTAAAAAAATCCGGACGAGAAACTAAGAATCAATTTTACTTGGCCTTATAGTATCTCTCCACAAGATTTTTTACTAGAAACCTACACACATTAATTCTGTACGATGTTTTATAACCAAGGAGTTATCACAGATCTGTGATAACCCCTTGTTATAACCAAATACCATATATACCCATAGGGGGAGCCGGGCAGGGAACTTCTTCCCTTACTTTCTTACGGAAAGTTTTTACATCGGCGGGCCCTCGGCGGCGCCGATTGATTCGGCGCGCCTGCGGAGCGGCTTTGTTCTCAACGCGCCGACTGAGCGACGCGGCGGAAGTTCTATTTATCTCGTTTAGCAGGTGGATCGCCGTAAATAGCCCGCACTGACATTGTTGGATAGTTTTTGAGATCGCGGTTGTTGAATACCCCCCTCTAGTGTTTGGTTTATGCATATGCTAGGAGCCAAATTAATACATGAAAAATACGGCGAACAGCGACGACTTTATAGGAATACATGTCAACTGGTATATTTATTATTTGACTTCTGTTAA
Organism: Heliocidaris erythrogramma; assembly: GCA_025617745.1. NCBI lineage: Eukaryota > Metazoa > Echinodermata > Echinoidea > Camarodonta > Echinometridae > Heliocidaris > Heliocidaris erythrogramma. The sequence goes on along the minus strand of CM046870.1, from coordinate 12,917,251 downwards.
ATATCTAGTACTAGTGTTTATGGTTATAGTTATGCTATTAAAAGATGCCGAAATCTTAATTGTCCGAAAGGAGGCAGTGCAACACTCATGAATAGAAAATAATATCATTATATAGTATGTCGAGTAATTCCCTGCTTTAAAAGAGTTATTTCAAATTAAATGAAATCACTAATACAACAGCCATTAGTTCTTTCTTCTTCTTAACTATTTTATGTTCCTTCTTTCTTTTTACCATAAAATATTACGAACAAAAAGATGGTGAATGTATTGGTGGTATTCCCTCGTGCTACACAAAACTAAATAAGCTATGAAGAAATAGGTACTAGAAAATCTAATTTGATTAATTACTTATCTAAATTTATGACCAAATATTTACTATTCTGCCTTGATGCTGATATATTTTTGTAAAATATTAATGTAATCGTTGGCCATGTACAGCGCGTTCGTTTCATTGTGTATTAAAGTTTTATACTGCTCATGACGCTTTCGCTTTATGGCGGAGACATTATTGTTATTGACGGCTTAATCTATGCCTGGGGTGTTTCATAATAAAAGCTGCTCGTAAAGTTACGAATGACTTTACGAACAACTGGAATATGTTCTTGGGTGCTATACTAATCAGATTCTCAATCATTTAGTACAAAAACTGACCACCAGTCGTGCGTAAAGTCGTGCGTAACTTACGAACTGCTTTATGAAATACCCCCAGATGAAGTTGAATTTTACTATTTAGATATTTATCTATTCTAATTATGAAAAATTTGCTGTAATCCAATCAAGTTTAACGTTTACAGAAGCTTATAAGAACATTTGTTTGTGTTTGATAACAAATGTTATTCGTTTCAGTGGCATATCTACGGGAGGAGGGGGGGGGGGGGGAGGTGGCACGTGCCCCAGCCGTGCATTTTTTTTGTACACAACTGTTTAGCCATATAGCCCACGCTGAAATATTGAAGACAGAAATACATAAAGAAAGAGAAAAGGAAAGATTAAGGGGAAACAAAAGAACTATACAATGTTTTAGGAAAGAGAACAGTACAGAAAAAAGGAAAAACAAAGAAATGTACGAAAAGGGAGAAGGGGAAGCTTAAAAAAAAGTTCCTTTCCCAGTATTAAAAGCGCGAAAGCTCCGACGTATTAGCAGGTTTGAGATATGCGGTCTGAGAAAATCGAAGAGACCAGCCCACTTTTACACCATTTATTTCACTCATTACTACATGAATAAACATAAATCCTTACTGATTCGAATGATTATACATTTGACATAGTGGTTTGCTTTGTTTTACTTTGAAATGATAACGATTTGGGGTAGAAAAACAGTTTCAAAACCTCTTGAACTCGAATCGAAAAGCGCACATAGCAACGCTCAGGCTCACTGCCGAGAACCGCCCGATCAAAATAGGCTAGTTGTGCACGCACGCTCTATTCATTTCCATATGAATTACGTGTACCCTCGATCTCTGCCTTATTTGCATAGTTTATGCAAATTAGATCGATCGACCACTTCGCCTTGCGGGCCGGGTTCTTTTTCTCCAGCTTTGCCACCGGATTGATTTTCATATAGAAACTTTTTTTCATTTTTTAATATATTTTCCACGAAAGTTTATTTTATCATTGATCGGATTTTTTTTTGACGGGTTGGAGCTGACAGAGTAAAGTTTGAGCAAATGAAAGTAGTAGTAGGTCGAGGCCTACTGTATTCGTAATTACACTTTCAACTTTGAACTCCTGACGTGATCGCGCGTGCAATGGAATCATGCAGCTGTTTTTTATCGCGGGAAGGAGTCATGAGGCAAAAAAAAAAATCAAATGCATAATGAAGTAAAAGCAAAAGGTTAAAAATAAATAGATGAAAATCTTTTGAGGGCATTTCTTCTACTTTTTTCTCTTACATTCATAGGTTTATTATGGAGTTCACGATTTCTCATCATCAGCATCACACAAACTTTCATTATTGCTTCGTCTGCTGAATTGTTTTTCTGTATAAAAAAGTAACATTATTCACATTTTATTGAACTCAATATATTCAGTCAAGCGACATAAATTACAAACGATAAACTGAGCGCAGCTTAGGTTCTAGCGGTTTCAAAAGCATGAATAGATTTCCTGTCTTTTCATTGCAGATGAGAACAAAGAAAATACAAACGAAGCAATTCAGATAATCCCCGATTTTGTCAATGGAGCTCCAATTCGGGCATTTTACACGTTGTATAGTGTTCTATAAATTGTCGCTACACATCCATTTCCGGGGGGGGGGGAGCACTGCCATGACAAGGTGCGCACTGCCATGATACGGTGCGCACCATGCCTGTACACAAAAACACATTACAAGTTTTTTTTTTCAATACCCGGCGATGAACGTGCCCATCATGATGATATAATAATACAGTGAAATGGGTATAAAAAATGCTAAAATCAGGGGGGGGGGGGTTATACTTTTCACAGCCTGACATTACCCCCTTCATGTTTAGGGTGGTGAACACATTACACAATACTTGTTTCGGGTATTCTGAGTTCGAAAGTTGATTACTTTTCAGGGCCCATTTTGTAAGTTCCTGTATGGGCATGGTGTCCATGTTGTAATAACATTGCCCCCCCCCCCCCCCCCCGTTTTGGGAAAGTCATATAACTCAGCAAAGGCATCTAACAAAATAAATCCATCATCGATTACTTGCTTTTCCAAAGGCGGATCGGAGTTGGTGGTTATAAAAAAGAATAATCCCGAATATATAAATAAATTTATATATATATATATATATATATATATATATATATATATATATATACTCTTGTACCAGCGTACCAATCATAACAGAGGAGTTATTATTGAACATTTTCCCCTATTTTATATTTTTTAGACGTTAGCGAAAATTGAACTGATTTAGTCCGTTTTGAACTCTCTGATTTCATAAGTCTTCCGACCGCTGAGAGCTTATATAATCTGTGGCAAAAATGAGAACAGATAACGAGAGAATACCCACGAAACGATTCTGTAAAGATGATTATAATAATGCAGAGAAACATCGATTTTTTTAAAAAGAAAAACAAACAAACACATGAATACTGTAAAAATGGTTACCGTAGTTCTTTTCTTATTACGAGGCGGCTAAAGTTATAAATATTAATATCTTATAATATTTTATAAATACATCAACAAAGTTGAACAGCTTGAAAATCGAGGAAAAAAAAATGGAAAATACAGAAGGAATCGGAAAAGTGTAATTAGTCTCGCTAAAATAATAAAACACATTTCCCAAAATAAATAGTAACCCATCATGATGATATAATAATGAATACTAATGAAATAGTATTTGAAGGTAAAAATTAAGAATGGAAAATAAAAATATAAGTAAATGACTTCATTCATTGATTGTTAAATCAGCTTGAATCAGCATAAGACGATTTATTCGAATACATATAAAACAATAAATAGAAAATATGGTAATAATGATATATTACAGCAAATACTTTTATGAGTTATGGTAGCAATACTCTCTTCGGAAAATATATGAATACATTGAAGAAAAAAATTGTGAGGATAATAGAGAAAGCGGTGGACGAAGAAAGAAGGGAAAAAATCAAGGATGACGAAATGGAAGGAAAAGATGAAGGAATAACCATAGGATAAATGAAGAAAAAAGAGAAAAAAATTAATGAAAATTAAAAAAAACACAAGTCATGAATCATGTGAATAAGTGAGAAATAGGAAATTACAACGGGAATTCAGAATTGATAGAAAAAAAAAACAAACACAAATGCCAACGGGGTCAAAATGAAGGGGGGGGGGCCAAATACGAGAAATACAATCAATAAAGAAAAAAGACGAATGGAAGGTTTATATTTACTCTCGGAAAAAGAATTCAAGCAGTACTCAACGCAGGAAATTAGGATGAAACAGATGAATTTCATGGAGGAAACAAAGTTGGGGTGGAATTGATATATCGTATAACTCCACCAACCCCGTGTCCCTCTGTCTAAAGAGAGAGGGGGGGGGGGGGGGGGACAAAATACAAAAGGCGCAAAAAACAATTCGTTTAGACAACGGAATGGAGAGAAACAAGAAACGATGGGAGAACAAGGATGAGAGAACGACGGCAATAAACACATTTAGGCCTATTTCTTATCAACTATCAAACAAATTTCTCCAGTAAATTGTCTGCCAAAATATACATGTAGCTTGGCAGACGCTTACGGCAAAAATTCATCATGGGGGGGGGGGGGGGGCTTCTGGGTATCGGGTCATAAAAGGATAAGCGATCGACCAACAGGAGGGTCAAACATCGCCTTCGCGCCTGTAACATCAGCAGAAACAAGAAAGATTCAGATTCAGATTTAGAGTTTTATTGATTGAATTCCTAACATATTGGGCTATTCTCGATTTCATTCATAAGAACATAAATGGGATATTGGCAAATACACCCCCCCCCCCCCCAAAAAAAAATAGAGAATTCCGAAGACCGAAAATTCTGCTCGGTTACAACCATGAAATGCATAATAAAACGGAATAACTGATATATGAGAGGTAACCAGGGGCGGCGATACAGTGGGGCGTGGGTTAGGGGGCGACCACTCCTTCGATTTTTTTTCAAGTATAGGCCCAAGTGAAAGCAAAGAACAAAAATTAGGAGATAAAGAACAAGAACAAAAAAAGCTGAATATAAGGAAGAAAGGAAAAAAAAGAGTATCACAAAAGAGAGTCCTGTGTACTGCAGCCCTATACTACCCGATATTCATTCTTGCCTCTCCTATCAGAATACTCGAGCGCTACATCTGGAGATTACATTAAAGAAATGTCAAATGAAATTTGCGCGATAAATAACTCGGGTACCAACCGAAGTTCCCCCAAAAAGGTATGTTTTTACATCTATCCTCATCTGACACAGGCCAATCTCTTTTCTTTCAAAACGGGTCTACAATGTAATCTTTTATTTTCAATAACAAGATGAAGAACAACAAGAACAATAGTAATTATAATGATGTAATTATATGATGAATATGATAATTATAATACTGTTATTTTCCATTTATTTAATTGTCATAATTATTGTATATCGTGTTATTTTGTTAAAATGCACTTTCATATGTTAAAATGCACTTTCATATGTACCTTTCTGTTGGAAATGAAAATAAAATTGAATTGAATTGAATGGAATTGAAATATTGATAATGATGATGTTGTTGTTGATGATGATGATGATAATAATAATATAACAGCAACAAAAGCAACAAAACATGATTATTTGTAAGACCATACCTAAACCTATATGCTTTATATAAAGATTCCATCTTTTTCTTCATTAGAAATCTATTTTGGAACATCCCATTTACGCGATTATTTTCATATCTTTATCTGGAATTACACTTTTCCCATCAATCGTTCTGTCTTCATTTCTGACCTTCTTTATTACCGTCTCTTGTTCTCCATTATAAGCACTCTATTTTATATTTCTCTCACCCTCTTCAACAACAATTTCGTCTTCTGTGCTCGTCTATTCGTTTAGAAAAGAACACAAAAACACCAACAGGAAAAGTGGAAACAAAGAGTACGATCAAAACTCATGAAGCAAAAAAAAAAAAAAAAAAAAATTAAATGTCAAATGCATAATGAAATAAAAGCAAAAGGTTAGAAATAAACAGATGAAAATCTTCTAGGAAAGTTTCTTCTACATATTTTTGTTTTACATTCATAGGTTTATTATGGAGTTCACGATTTCTCATCATCAGTATCATACATACTTTCATTATTGCTTCCTCTGCTGAATTGTTTTCTGTATAAAGGAGTAGCGTTATTCACATTTTTTTGAACTATGTTATTCGCCATACTTTACAAACGATAAACTGGGTCAAGCTTGGGTTCTAACTGTTTCAAAAGCATGAATGGATTTCCTGTCTTTTCATTGCAGATGAAAGGAAATACGAACAAAGGTCGCCAACGCCGATAATCCCCCAATTTGTCAATGGAGGTCCAATCCAGATAATCCAGGGGGCTGACACTTCCCCGTTTTGTGGTCATAAATGTATATAACTCAGCAAGAGGATCTAAGATAATAAAACACTGCATCGATTGCTTTCTTTTCCAAAGCCGGATCAAAGTTGGTAGCTGTAGAAAAGAATAATCCCGAATATATATACACTCGTACCAGCGTAATTATTATTGAACATTTCCCCCTAGTTAGACTTTAGAAGTTACCGAAAGTCGAACCGATTTATTAGGTTTAAACTGTGAATTTATTAGTCTTCCGACCGCTTCATGAGAGCTTATAATCTGCGGCCTCCGATATTTTTTGCCTCGGACATAGAAAATGTGTTTTTAAAAAGTTTGGACCCTCCATGTGTGTTTTTTTTTTTTTTTTTTTTTTTGGGGGGGGGGGGGGGGGGCTTGCCGGGAATGTCGACAACGGCGACGATATTGGACTTTTTTGGGTTGTCAACAACATTTTTGTCGGGAATGTCGACGACGGCGGAGACTGCATGGGCCCCTTTTTTGTAGCACAATAGTAACATTCCTGCATGGTTCCCATATTTGGGCTCCACCAATCTCAAAAACGTTCGACTGGCCCTGATAGGAATGTGGTAGACGAAGAAAAAAATGAAACAAATCAAGGGAGACAAAACGGAAGGATAAGAAAAAGGAATAACTATATGATAAATGAAGAAATATGGGGATAAATAAAAGAATAGCCCTAGGATAAACGACGAAAGAAAGAAGAAAAAAACTAAAATTTACAAAAAAAAAGGCAAACATGAATCATGTGAATAAGTGAGATATAGGAAGTTACAATTCAGAATTCAAAGCGAGATCCATATAATCCGATTTTGCTACATCAACCTTTCTTCTGTCTCGCACGGTCCAGTGGTATAACGGAGCGGATAGAGGGGGCACGTGCCAAGGGCAGCACTTTCAGGGGGAGGGAGGGGGAATGGAAATGAAATAATGATGAAGTGGAGACATTGACGAAAATGTGTGGTCCTGGATTACTACGCACCCAAATCATTAATAAAATGCATATTTTATAGAAACAGTGTTTTTAAGGCCTTAGATGCAAAAATAAATGAAGCTTGGCAGCTCTCTCGGATTTGTTTTCTCAAAGAATCTCGTAATATCTCCTCAATGTACGTAGAATATACATCTAGTTTATAGAAAGCATTGTAAAGGGTTCATATTTACATTTTCTCTTTTACTTTATTTTTCAATCAATCGGCCTTTATAAAGAACACATAACGATGGACTGTCGAACTAGCCAAAATACGGTCCGGTCAAGGGGGATACTCCACACACAAAATCGCCCCATGGCTGGAGCTCGCTACAAAAGGGCACCAGCAATTTCTTTCTTTCTTTCTTTCTTTTTGCTGTTGCTTGTCGAAGACTTTTCGGACATGTGACAACCCCCCCCCCCCCCCCCGCAAGACTATACTCAGATCCGCCTCTGTGTAGCAAAATTATAGTAGTATTGATGTGTCTGTTTTTACAGTTTATTTGGTTTCCAACCCTTGCAACGTTTTGAAAGGTACTTTCATCAGATGACCTCCAACAAAAGCAGAAATCCAACATTTCGTCAATAACCACCGGTGGATAGTCTTCGTCCCCACCCCTATCCATTATTGCCTCCAGTTCTCCTCTCAACCGGCTTTTAATGCTAATTATGATCGGAGAAAACTCCTAATAATAATAATAATATGTTCCATTTATATAGCGCAGTCACTATATGAATATACTCTAGTGCGCTTAATACAAAGTATCACATTATTACCCCGGCTTTAGCCGAGCTGCCATGATAGGCGCTAAAGCATTGTTGTTTTATTTCTTGTTTTATTTCTTTTTAATTTGCTTATTTATTTTATCCTCTTTTTTTTCTTTTTGGGGTATCTCTCTCTCTCTCTCTCTCTCTCTATTTTTAATTATTTTTATTCGTTTATTGTTATTCTTTCTCTTTTCTTTCTTTTTTTTTTTTTTTTTTTTTTGGGGGGGGGGGGGGGGGGGGGACTGCTCATGTTCCAAAATGCATATTTTGAGCATAATGATGGACATGTTACTTTCTTTGTATAGGCTAAGATTTGAATGAATGTACCGACACTCTTTATCATAAATAATTAATAATTCAATTCATATTATAATTCTTTTCATGTTATAATTTTGGATTGGTATAGACTAGTGCATGTACTACAATGAGAACGAATGACATGACGTCATCCCATCGGAGTCCATGGATTCGCTCAGCTCCAAGTGCCAGTCGTCGCTGCAGCTTGACTCCATGTTGAAATCCTCGCTCTTGCTTGATTGTTGATTTGAAGAAACGATGCTATCCATGATGAAAAGCTACTTGTCAAAAGATATCCTGCTTTATATAAACCACGGAAGGATCCAAAAGCCAGGTCAAATTTGCATATGCAGCATTGTTTGTGACGAAGAGTCAAATCACGGACGCGTGTCCGGCTCTATTGACACAATATAATACACGAATGCTCGCTTCCCTTGATCTTCTTATACAATAGAGATTTACAAGCCAAAGGTGAAATAAGGCATTCACATTTTCTATAGATGTAACTGCGGCGTTCAATTTCAGGGGAAGATAATCTTCTGTCCAACAACAATTTTCTTATTCCACTCCACATTCAATGAATAAAAACAGAAAATGAGGGGGCTGAGTCAGTATCAGTGAGAATTTGAATATCCCTTTAAGTACCAGAAACGAAAATAACACTTTTCAGATATCAATACCCCATATACCCCGAAAAAAAGACTTTTCATTTATATCATATAACAAATTTGCAACATAGTGAATGCCTTTGATAAAAATAAATCTGAATGTTATTTTGCGACAAATTGATACAATTTTATGTTCTGCAATTTGAAACTTTGCAAACAAACATTCAGTTAGTATATTGTGTAAATAAGAAAGGGGATTTCACTGGGGTATAAAGAGAGGGAAGTTCCCCAGTTTCTGCTGTAAAAAGATAAAGGTTTATCTCCTTGTTTGCATTCAAAAGATGCATATCGGTATAGGGATCGAGGTCTGCATGTGCATTATGGAGTTTCTTTACAACAACACATGTGAATGGAAATGATCATCTTTTATTAGTGATTACCCACGCCGATGAAATCGGCAGGGTTATGTAAAGGGCTCCGTATGTTTGTTTGTTTGTTTGTTTGTGTTTGTTTGTGTACAAGAGAACGGGTGAACGCATTCCCACCAAATTTTCATGGAATGTTCGGATAGTGACAGGAAAGAATCGATTAGATTTTGGTGATGATTGGTTGACCCCTGCAAATTCTGTGTGACCTTGAAGTTTTGACCCCAACTTCATTTCGGATAGTGACAGGGGGGGGGGGGGGGTGAAATGTGAATCGACCTATAAAGCATTCACGACTTCCTGTCACTTCTCCGAGACAGAGTCAATTTCTCCTTCATCCTGACAGTCTCTCTCTCTTTCTTTCCCTGCCACCCAGTCCCCCCTGTCTCTCTGCCACATCACTCCACCCTCTCCCTCTCTTTATGCCATCCATCTTCTACATCAATCTACATGTATTTTTAATACTTACAGTTTCCTATGGGACAGGGCATCTCACCAAACATGGTGATGAAAAAGATCCTTATGAAGGTTAACGACGTACATATCAAAGTCAACAACCTTATCCGGGGACAGGCGCAATCACAAAAGTTTGTCATCGTTCCGGAATTCTTATAATTTTAATAAATTACCTCGCTCTCTCGCTCTTTTACTCGATCCCTCTTAATACAACAAACGGACTTATCGAATCACTTTTCTCCCCATTTTCCCCATATTTTGGAGTTCCTTTTTAAGACCAGACGGCTGATCGAGATCGATATTTCAAAAAATAAAACTTACTTGTGTAATATTAAACACGAAATTTAAGCTGGGATTTCATTGCGCATAACACATCGATAATGTTTTATTTTCAATAAAGCGCTCATTATATAACTGCCCAATCATGCTGGTTTGTAACAACATTACCCAAAGCACTAAGTAATATTCGTTTAATTCATGCGCTCGAATAAAGTGTGCTTAATATTATTCCGAATTACCCAATAGATGTTGTTGACATATATAACGAAAACGTTAAAAATATAGGTACACTGTCGCTTGGTCTACCACCACTTTGTCTAATCATCAGTTCGTCGAACTCCACGTGGTCTAACTTCATTTTGTCTACAACCAGTTTGTCTACTTACCATTTCGTCTAATTTCCATTTGGCCTAATAACCAATTCGTCTAATACACAGTTTGGCTAACCCCATTTAGTCTAAAACCCATTTGGGCTAATTTTCACTTCGGCTAATTTTCACTTCGTCTATTTCCAAATAGTCTAACAGTCATTTTGTCTACAAGCCACATGATCTCATATCTATTTGGGCTACACCTACTTTGGCTAATACCATATGGTCTACCTATCAGTTGGTCCAATTACATTTAGTCTAATAACCAGTTGGGCTACTAATCATTTAGTCTAACTGTCATATGGTCTAATGACCATTTGGTCTAATATCCAATTCGTCTAATAACCAGTTAGGCTACTTATCATTTGGTCTAATTTTCATATAGTCTAATGACCATTTGGTCTAATTTACTATTTATTCTTCTGGCCATTTAGTAGCAAGTTGAGAAAGGAAAGGGAAATGAAACTTTAAAAAATGAAACTTCAAAGAAGTCATCTATACGTAAATGTGCATTAAAAGAGTTATTCACCTTGCTGCTGCTTATATCAAGTCAATCAATATCCCTACATTTTATATATTAATTATCTAATTTATTAAAATCAATTATTTAGTATTATTTTTTAGTAATTAAAACAATCCTATAGGTCTTCTTTCCTTTCATGACTTAAGTAGAAGAACCTGATTTTGTATTGCACCTCAAATTATGATGGGTTGATAATCTGTTATTCATGGTTCTTATTTGATATCCGATGTACAAATGTTTGTGCAAGTAGTCAATAAAAGCTAGGAGCGATGCCAAGGTATTTTCATAGGAGGGGCAAGACGACCCACGCACTTGGGGTTTCAACGAACTGGGTACCGTTTTTGGAAAAGGGGGAACTTGATTATAAAGGGTGAAGACAAGAATGGGAAATGGCGTTTTGATACGTTGCTGTACCCCTACATTGTACTTAACACGCATGAAATGTTAAGGATATATTTTCTATATATAATATTTGCCTAATATGCAATTCTGCCTTACTCCTAACTTGCAAGGGAGCTACCAAAAATATGTTCTTGTTGAAAGTCATACATGATGCTTGCATTATATTGATTTCATGACGAAGAGGTCGCAAAAGCGTTTAATTTCAATCATAGTCTCTCAATAAAAGAGATAGATAGGACTTTATGTTACTGCCATGAGTTACAATAAGTGAGTGCGAGCGAGCGTAGCGAGCAAGCTTCGGGCGGGGATATCTTAATTGCTGCAACATTATTAAACTTTTGGGAACTGTGTCCCCAGCTCTGGCTAAGTTCCTGATCAAAGGTGTCACACTGTTGTCATATCAAGAACTAAATATTCTCCCATTAAGCTTCTCTGATTCTTTTGAGCTATGCAAACTGCTATTTTCAGGGGCGGTGCCACAGGGGGGAGGGGGCAGGGGCGGTTGCCCCTATGATTTTTCAAGTGACCTAAAAGAGAGAGAGAGAGAGAGAAAGAGAAGAAAAACAACAAAAGGAGAAGAAGAAAGAAGATTATGCAACTATTATTATTATTATCATTATTATTATTATCATCATCATTATTATTATTATCATTATTTGTTCATCTAAAACGTAAATTAACTCGCTTGTTGGCGGGATGCACAATCCCCCCTTTCCAAGCACCCAAAAAGTGTCTCCTGCTACCAACAAAAATGCCGCTTTTTATACTTGTTCACTGCCTTCATTTTCTTCTTTTAAGGCAGTGGCGTATTTTATATTTTTACCCTTCTACAGAGTTCCTTTATTCATCATCAATATATTCTTACAAAGGATCGTACATATATATATATATTCCCTATGATTTGTCATGTAAATACTTAAACAATAGAGTATACCATAATATAACAAAATATGCAGCCGCACAGCGGTGTATTGGATAGTTTGACAAAATACACGTTGTGTACAATAACATACAAAACAGGCAAAGAGAACATAATTATAGACTCTCAGAAACATTTGGTCAAATGAAAACATTTTTTCCTCAAACTTATCTTCTTTAAGATGTATCTTTGATATATATTTTTCCATATCATAATATGTTTTGATAGCTGTCAAAAAACTTTTTCAGACCTTGGTAACAAATGACTTACATAAATCACTCATAGTGTTGTTGGTAGGTGCGTAGACGAAAAGGGAATAGCCCAACAGGCAATTAGCCTTAGTGATAATTAGACAAAGTGATGTTTAGACAAATTGGCATTTAGACCAACTGACAATTAGACTAAATGGAAAATGGACTAAATGGAAAATGGACTGAATGAAAGTTAGACCAACTGCACATTAGACCATATAAATGCCATGTAGACCAAATGGATACTAGACCAAGTGGATTTTAGACGAAATGCATGTAGACGAACTAGTTTTAGACTGACTGGGAATTAGACAAACTGACATTAGACGAACTGGTGGTAGACCAAGTGACAACAAAATAAAGTAGACGAAATGGTAATTAGACCAGGTGATAATTAGCCCAAGTGGTCATTAGACCTTCTGGTTATTAGACCAACAGCAAATTAGACTAAATGAAGAGTGGACCAAAAGGGTTTAGCCCGAATGAAGGTAGCCCATCTGGAAATTAGACCAAGTGGTTTTAGCCCAAGCGTGCATAAACCAAAAATATAGGGCAAAGCCAAAAAAGAAAAAAAGGCTACTCTTTCAACACAGGGGCGTTTTTGAAAGTGTGTGTGTGTGGGGCTGATTTGATTTCACTCATTAATGATAATATATTAAGCTAATTCATACATTTTATGAAACGTGTTTACTCAAAAAAGGGTGGGGGGGGGGGGTGGGCTGCAGCCCCCCAGGCCCGTCCCCAGTTCTGGTTCCGCGACCCATGCAAAAGTAAAGTTGTATTTATATTCAGAAATCCGGTCTTTACTCGAGAACATTAAGTGTTTCGTTCTGATATTGCAATTTCATTTTTTTTATCCGCAGCCATGACGGCTACATACAACTATTAAAATGTGAAAGTGAATTTATAATTGCATTGCTTGGAAACTAAACAATGTATTTTTGGATTGGATTTTTATTGTTATTAGTTGATTTTTTTTTTGGTTCGGAACATAAAGCAATATTTTGAATAGTTGTCCGGCGCAAGAATGTATTCACCGTCCTTTACTTATTCGTGTATTAATTTTTATGTCGTTTATCATTACTATATATTTTTGTGGTGGGCTCGATTTGGGAAAATTAAATGTTAGGGGCCGACTTTGTCATGGCACAAACCTAGGTATTTTTTTTTTCTCAGAAAACTATGACAACTGATACGTACGGTACTTTGACGGAGACTTCAATACATTCGTACTTTTTCCAAAGAAAATAAGAAGCAAAATGAAGCAGAATGAGTCACCATTTAAACCGTAAGTGGCGCTCTTTCAAAACACTAAATATACAACTTCCTTCAAGGCAGAACAAAAATAAAGAACAGGAAGTCGGCGAAATTGAAGGAATCGCAGGGCGGGTCTCATAACAAAAGCTCGCGCTAATCCCGCTGAACGGCGACTTCTTAGAGTCGCCGATGGATATGACAAGATCCGGGAGAAAATCCCGCTAATCGGCCTTTTTAACTTTGGCCGCGGTGAAAACGGTGACAAAACTTTCCGTAAGAAGCCTAAAGGGATACTCACCCGCAGACTGCGGACGTTTTTATGCCGCGAGAGGGCACCGTGATCGTTAGATCATGCTGTGGCCCCGCTGGGCGTAAATTTCGGACAGACTGGTCGCCACGCAACATATACGCACCGCCTGAGCTCGAGCTCCCGTGCGAGATTCGGTCGGCTTCGTGCCGTCCGGAATGTAAGCCCAGTAGTCCGACGGACGCGTTCGACGCACTAACTTTGTGTACGAGTGAATGGGGCTTACGCAATCCTGACTTTCCCCACGGCCGCTTGGTGGCGTATCCCTTTAAAGACCCTATCCAAAGCCAATACAGCTATACATCAATGGAAAGCTGAGGAGACGTAGAATAAAATTATTAATAGATAAAAATTATTTTTCCTTTCAGTATTGCACAAAAGCAGATCGAAACTTCACTGAGCCGCCCCCTCACAAATACTTGTCAACAGTAATCGAATGAGCTGCTATCTTTATGACGTCATCCAATGTAGACTTACATAGCTATCGGCTCGCAGATGGCCTCCCGGCCAACTGTTCACTCGTAAGTACCGTGTGCGATGTGCACACAATAGAATAGAGCCTATAGCGAAGTTTCTTTTTGTTTGAAGATTCTTATCTAGGGTTAAAAAGAATGACCTCGTCAAATATTCATGAACAGGATCAAGATGCATAGATGATATAATTTTATTACGAAGAGGATGACAACAGTGGGGATAGGGGTGCATGAGGAAGACACCAGCGCTGAGGCAAGTGATACTATAGACCGAAAAATCAGTCTACACAGTGTATTTCGTTCGAGGATATGCTCCGCCGACACTACGTCTGGCTTCGCGGAATCCCTCTACTAGGAGGAGAACCTCGAAAGTCAGAAAGTGTTATAAAACTCCTCCAAAAAGACGGATATTTCTGTCTAGGAGAGGCTCGAAAATGTTACAAAACTCCTCCTAACACTTAGTATAGTGTCTGGCCGGCTGTAACCGAACGGCCCGGCCCGGCTGGGAGCGAGCTGTAATCCCGCTCCGTACCTTCACTAAATTCAGTGCAGCTGCAAAGACGCTGAACTTCTGTTTCACTCATATTTACGAGCTGCAAGTCGGAGTTACGAAGGTTTGGCAAGATCAAAGACGCATTGAAATACATGTACTTTAAAACAATACTGATGTTATTTTTTCATTTGAAACTCGTTAATAATACGAATTAATTTCCTCTTCGGATAGGGTCTTTAACTGTAGCCACCCTCGTCCTCCCAAGCCCCCCCCCCCCCCCCCCGCCCTGCGTGGTTTTAATTTTTTTCGATATTCGGATAAATCAGGCTACCATCAACTCATATTCGGGGAGCGGTGGGCCCGATCATTCTCATATTCGGGCAGCTAAGTGCCCGAACAATGCGTAATTTTTTTCCCGGTGTATTTAGATCAAACTTGAATAACATTTCCATAATAGAGTCTATTTTTTTTGCTCACTTCCATCTCTCGCTCACAAAATATGAAACTTGAAAACTGGAAATTCGGTCAAGTGCCCCCCTCCCCCGCGTGGAAATGTGCACGCGTTCAAAGCGGCAAGCGCAAGCTGCCCGATCTTTTAAGGGTCTGTTTAAGCAGGGAAGTGTTAAGCAAGAATACTAATGACGTATACTATGCACGAACCAGGATGAAAATAACCAAGATGTCGGGAGGAAAAAACCTATTGTTGCATGGAATGTAAATCCCCGCCCCTGCCCAAAAAAAATTAGAGAGGAGTGAGAAGGAGAGAGAGAGAGAGAGAGAAAGAGAGAGAGAGAGAGAGAAAGAGAGAGAGAGAGAGAGAGAGAGGGTGAGGTGGATCTTGCTTCTCCATACAACATACAAAGATGTCTAATTTGCCTCTTCTTCCAATACACCAGCCTTTGTCGTTTACTATATAGGTTTTAAAAAAAATGACACTTTTGATTGTTAATAACTCAAAAGAGTTAACTCGTGTATTGGACTGGGATTTTAAAAATCTAAAATTAAAGAATGTCAAATATATTTGGAATACGTTATGTGAAATTTTCTTGTGTAATATTCTTAAAATAATGCTGTGAATATTTAATCAAGTTTTCACTTTTTGAAAATTTGAGACCACAAAATCTGTGTGTGCAAGTAATAAATTCAGAACACAAAACTTTCCATTGTATATCACACCTGTCACTTTCTGGCTACCTTTTGCTATCCGGTCAGCTGCAGTGCAGAATGGCCATTGTTATATAATTATTTTCCGTTGTCAATTTCTTTTTACTCAACAACAAATATAGGGGTGTGGCTATACATTCGAGACTTGGTTGTCATGGAGACGCAGCTGCCGTCGTCAATCCCTGGTTTGAGGGAATTTGTGAGTGACTCGGATCGATACTTAGACGTCTTCGAGACGGCTTTCTTGCCCAATACCGACGGCGTGAAGAAACTCGAACGATGGTTCGAAGCGGACTTCGAAGAGGAGGTTGTGATGAAGCTAAAGGAGTCATTCTCGACCGACAACGAGATCCGTCTGTTGGGGATCGGCACAGGCAATGGTATGAAAACTATACTTAACCATTATATTTTATCATCCAAAAATGATTGCAACGGCGGCAAGGAATTTGTAAACAATAAAAGTGGGAGAAAAGAAGGGGGATCGATTCCCAAAAGTATGACCAGGTAAATAAATTGACAAACAAACAAAAAGAGGGGGAGTTCACAATTCGCTTTGGCCCCTCTCTGGGTCCATCCTGCATTTGATAGCTTGTAACGGAAAGTACTTGATGTCAAGGATCATTCTGAAAGGTTTTAAGGACTGAATCATAAAATACATTATGTAGAAATTATGGGTATTATGATATGACATGACAAGGCCTCTCGTACCCAGGAGATAATGGGTACTTTCAAGAGGACTGCCGAAAGTCACTATGACTGTTTTTTTTGCTCTTGCCCTACATGCATGCATGCTTGAAATCCAACGAGGGGGTAATAACAAATAATATTGTAAAGCGCATTGAAGTTTTCATGAACAGCAATGCGCTTTAAATTATTACATACAAGTACATGTGTATAACAATTTCCCTCGCACACCTGATGTTAATTTTTACTGCTTGTCGTCGCTCTCATTGGTAGAACAAAATCTGTTTATGTCCATTAAAAAATCATGTCTATGAAACAGCGCGATGTATCATTAATTCATATTAATTTTATTTTTCTTTAATATGTGTGTCATATCATAGGCCAAACGGACTTAATAATGCTGGACAAATTTCTTCAACATTTCACTAAAATCCATTATACTGTGGTCGAACCGGACAAACCTGCCTTCGACGATTTCAGGCAAACCGTTGAAAAGAGTCCTACCCTGTCAAATGTTGTCTTTGACTGGCGAAACACTGCAATCGAAGAATTCTGGAAGAATTCCAAGGTAGAGCCAGCCTTTATGTTCTTTTATCATCGGTTTTTTAATACAAATTATTGTTTTGTAAATTTTGCTCCCCCTTCTCCACTGAGCGAGACTGGAAGGGCCGGTATAATTCGTGAAATCCTGTATCAGGAAAAAGCCTCTCCCCCTGTCAAACTGTAAGGGATGGAAGTATTATTATTATTATTATTATATATATATATACAGATAATGCAGCATTTTTTTCAAACACTAAACAAAAAATGAACAAAAAATAATCTACGTCCATGGTATGATTGAACTATAACAAAAGCATGTATGTGAAAATGTAGTTTAGGCTACAAAATTAGTGTCCTGTGTCCTTTCTTCCTTTTGTAGTCATTCTCTGTACATTTCTCAGTTCTGGAATTGAACATAAATTATAATTATGTATAAAGCTATCACAGTCATTTTGGAGGTGCTTCTTTTATTCCATATTCCCCGATATGCAAAGCAAGAGAAAAGCTTATCATCGGGTTTAAAATTGATGGCGGGCCGGCTTGCTCAACGAAAGGGCACATTTTCATTTTTATTTGTGAAAGATTAAGTCTTGCCGTGCAACCTAACTCCCCATATGTCCGCTGGATTAGCCGAAGATATTGTATTCAGATATTGGATGTATTAAATGGTATGTATAACGTTTTGATTGTGTCCTATACATTTCGTTAAAAGGATTCTACGAGGTTTGATTTCATGAGCATGGTCCATACTGCATACTATCTAGAGGATGTCGGAAGGACGATGGACCTTCTGCTGGCATCCTTGACCGATGGGGGCGTGAGTTTGCTTGTCCACAAGTCTGGTAATAAAGGCCTTCCCTATTTTATTTATTTATTTATTTATTTATTTATTTATTTATTTCAGTTTTATATCAACAGGGTAGTCTCATGTCAAGTCCATTTCTGGACCTGCTCTTCCAGCGAGCCCTGCATTCACATAAAAAGTACAGAACATATTTTACATGATTCAAAAACCAGGACATAATATACACAAATTAAAACAGAATAAACATACATGTGAATCAACTCAAATACACTCTTAAAATTCACAAACAGAGGGAACACAATTATTATAAAAAAACAAAAATTACAATAAAAGGAAAAGAAATGCACAATATACATGTAAATACTGAATGAGAATAAAAAAAGTGTACAATAACAAAACTAATTTAAAGAAACCGAAATGAAATGGAAGAAAGAAAATTTCAATTTATCTGAATAGCATAATTATAAAAGAAACTAGAAAGTGTGCACTTGCTTTTTGAAACTTTGCAAAGATTTACAATTTTGAATATTACATGGCAATTTATTGTACAGTTTAGCCCCTGAAACCGCCAAGGTTTCCATCTTAAAGTCTGTTTTACATTTCGGTATAAATAAGGGACTATTCATACTTTCATAGCATAACGCGTGGAATATACTATTGGTTTTTTGCTAATACGTGAGCTTAGATAAGGTGGTTATAAATCATTGATAATTTTAAAAATCATTTCTTATATTTAAATCTTTCCTCTACTGATTGCCAGTTCAATTTACTCATTAACGTACTTTGGGGTGTGAAGTATTCAGCACTAAGAACCAGTCGTGCATATCTATCACCATATACAACAGAGTTAGAAATCTCTTCCTTCCCTTTTCCGTTAACATTAAATTATATGTGTCACTGTAAAAAAAAAGTGCCCTATACAACGTGCGTAGTATTTCCAAGGAGTTATCACAGAACTGTGATAACTCCTTGGTATTCTAACTCTGTTGTATATGGTGATAAAGAGAGTCTGCTCGTTCCTAAAGTCTGATTAAAGTCTGGTAACTCCTTCCTTCTTCCTTCCTTGTCCGATAACACTTTTAGTACGAGGTCAAAATTGTCACTGGCCATATCAACGGTACGTGTATTCCTATTCAGGGGCGTCGGTTATGGGGTGGCAGAGGGGCAGTTTCCCCCAAAAGTAAATATTGGAAGGGCAAACATATCGTTTTGCTCCTCCCCCATAAACCCGGAGGTGTCAAATAAGATAAGAAAAAAATGATGTAAACTCAGGAAATGAAACCTTCCAAACAATGAAATACAAAAGGTATTACACGATCATACTTCAACTTTTCCGCGCGCCCAGATCAGCGAGAATATTCTCAAATTTTCCCTACTTCAAGTATGACCAGGTAAATAAATTGACAAACAAACAAAAAGAGGGAGTTCAGAATTCGCTTGGCCCCTCTCTGGGTCCACCCTCCATTTGATAGCTTGTAAGGGGAAAGTACTTGATGTCAAGGATCATTCTGAAAGGTTTTAATGACTGAATCATAAAATACACTTATGTAGAAAATATGGGTATTATGATATGACATGGCAAGGCCACTCGTACCCAGGAGATAATGGGTATTTCAAGAGGAATGCCGAAAGTCACTATGACTATTTTTTGCTCTTGCTCTACATGCATGCATGCTTGAAATCCAATGACCAGGGGGTAATAATATTGTAAAGCGCATTGAAGTATAATTCATGAACAGCAATGCGCTTTAAATTATTACATACAAGTACATGTATAACAATTTCCCTCGCACACCTGGGCTCCGTTGCATAAAACTTACCATTAACGGTAACTTTGCCATCAATGGTAACTCCCATGGCATGCATGAAAACCTTGATTTTGATTGGCTGTTGAGTGATGTTACCATGGTAGTGACCATTGATAGCAGAGTTACCATTAATAGTAAGTTTTATGCATCAGGGCCCTGATGTTAATTTTTACTGCTTGTCATCGCTCTCATTGGTAGAACAAATCTGTTTATGTCCATTAAAAATCATGTCTATGAAACAGCGTGATATATCATTAATTCATATTAATTCTATTTTCCTTTAATATGTGTGTGTCATTTCATAGGCAAAACGGACTTAATAATGCTGGACAACTTAAACATTTCACTAAAATCTATTATACTGTGGTCGAACCGGACAAAACTGCCTTCGACGATTTCAGGCGAACCGTTGAAAAGAGTCCTACCCTGTCAAATGTTTTCTTTGACTGGCGAAACACTACAATCGAAGAATTCTGGAAGAATTCCAAGGTAGAGCCAGCCTTTATGTTCTTTTATCATCGGTTTTTTTAATACAAATTATTGTAAATTTTTCTCCCCCTTCTCCACTGAGCGAGACTGGAAGGGCCGGTATAATTCGTGAAATCCTGTATCAGGAAAAAGCCTTTCCGCCCCTGCCAAAAATATGACCCCCTGTCAAACTGTAAGGGATGGAATTATTATTATTATTATTATATATATACAGATAATGCAGCATTTTTTTAAAACACTAAACAAAAAATGAACAAAAAATAATCTACGTCCATGTTATGATTGAACTATAACCAAAGCATGTATGTGAAAATGTAGTTTAGGCTACAAAATTAGTGTCCTGAGTCCTTTCTTCCTTTTGTAGTCATTCTCTGTACATTTCTCAGTTCTGGAATTGAACATAAATTATAATTATGTATAAAGCTATCACAGTCATTTTGGAGGTGCTTCTTTTATTCCATATTCCCCGATATGCAAAGCAAGAGAAAAGCTTATCATCGGGTTTAAAATTGATGGCGGGCCGGCTTGCTCAACGAAAGGGCACATTTTCATTTTTATTTGTGAAAGATTAAGTCTTGCCGTGCAACCTAACTCCCCATATGTCCGCTGGATATTGTATTCAGATATTGGATGTATTAAATGGTATGTATAACGTTTTGATTGTGTCCTATACATTTCGTTAAAAGGATTCTCCGAGGTTTGATTTCATGAGCATGGTCCATACTGCATACTATCTAGAGGATGTCGGAAGGACGATGGACCTTCTGCTGGCATCCTTGACCGATGGGGGCGTGAGTTTGCTTGTCCACAAGTCTGGTAATAAAGGCCTTCCCTATTTTATTTATTTATTTATTTATTTATTTATTTATTTATTTATTTATTTATTTATTTCAGTTTTATATCAACAGGGTAGTCTCATTTCAAGTCCATTTCTGGACCTGCTCTTCCAGCGAGCCCTGCATTCACATAAAAAGTACAGAACATAGTTTACATGATTCAAAAACCAGAACATAATATACACAAAGTAAAACAGAATACACATACATGTGAATCAACTCAAATACACTCTTAAAATTCATAAACAGAGGGAACACAATTATTATAAAAAACAAAAATAAAAAGAAAAGAAATGCACAATATACATGTACATATACATATACATCCTCGCCCCCTGTCACTATGTCCTTCTTCTGTCTTTTGTAAAATTTACTCCTTTCCATTGTTACTATTCCCAGCTTTATTATTTTCTCAATGCTTTCTCTTCGATGGAAAGTGTGTTATGATTATGATTTTGTTTGCTTTCCATGGCCATGTATCTGTCTTCTTCTTTTTCCCTTTTATTGGGCATTTTATGCATGGTTGCCCAGACTAGCTTTTTATGTGCTGTATTCATGATTTATCTTTTGACAGTTACCAGCGCTTCTACAAGCTATGCTTCGATGCTGGTCTCTGTTTTCATTATCATTTTCATAAAATTAATCTAATGTAGTCTTCATTACTGTTACTTTTTTCTTACAACTCAAACTTTAATGCACATTATTTTGCTTGTAATGATCAAAAACGTTTCGGCACTAAGTTGTATTGTCAATATTGTTGATTGCATAATACATATTGTTATATACATGTACTTTGAAAAATGAAAGTGTAATGAAATAAAAATCTGAATCTGAATCTGAATACTGAATGAGAATAAAAAAATTTACAATAACAAAATTAATTTAAAGAAACCGAAATGAAATGGAAGAAAGAAAAGTTCAAATTATCTGAATAGCATAGGCCTAATTATAAGAGAAACTGTAAAGTGAGCACTTGCTTTTTGAAACTTTGCAAAGATTTACAATTTTGAATATTACACGGCAATTTATTGTACAGTTTAGCCCCTGAAACCGCGAAGGTTTTCATCTTAAAGTCTGTTTTACATTTCGGTATAAATAAGGGACTATTCATACTTTCATAGCATAACGCTTGGAATATACTATCGGTCTTTTGCTAATACGTGAGCTTAGATAAGGTGGTTATAAATCATTGATAATTTTAAAAATCATTTCTTATATTTAAGTCTTTCCTCTACTGATTGCCAGTTCAAGTTACTCATTAACGTACTTTGGGGTGTGAAGTATTCAGCACTAAGAACCAGTCGTGCATATCTATCACCATATACAACAGAGTTAGAAATCTCTTCCTTCCCTTTTCCGTTAACATTAAATTACATGTGTCACTGTAAAAAAGTGCCCTTTACAACGTACGTAGTATTTCCAAGGAGTTATCACAGAGCTGTTGTATATGGTGATAAACGTAGTGTTGAAAGAGTCTGCTCGTTCCTAAAGTCTGATAAAGTCTGGTAACTCCTTCCTTGTTCCTTCCTTGTCCGATAACAGTTTTAGTACTGGGTCAAAATTGTCACTGGCCATATCAACGGTACGTGTATTCCTATATATTCAGGGGCGTCGATTATGGGGTGGCAAGGGGCAGTTTCCCCCAAAGTAAATATTGGAAGGGCAAACATATCGTTTTGCTCCTCCACCATAAACCCGGAGGTGTCAAAAAAATGATGTAAACTGAAATGAAACCTTCCAAACAATGAAATACAAAAGTATTACACGATCATACTTCAACTTTGCAGCGCGCTCAGATCAGCGAGCATAATTATTCTATAATTTCCCCTACTTTATGTAACCGTAAAGAAGCTTAAGAGGCGTTACAAAATCATGAAGGGTGCTACTAGGCTGTCTTGCTCCCCAATCCGAAAAACGCATCGACGCCCATTTTCCTAATCTGTTATGCATTTGGGTTGAATAAAGTGTGAACTATCCAATAACTGCACTGAGAAACATATAGGCGTATTTTTTTTTAATTTGTGTATTTACCCATCAACCATAGCCCCCCCCCCAAAAAAAAAAACCCAAAACAAAACAAAACAAAACAAAACAAAGCAAAAAACAAAAAACAAAAGTTTATTCCATTGTGTAATTTCTAATAATAGGAGAGAACAAAACGTCTGAGTTCGCCCGTCGGTTGCCGTGGATGTCGAAACCTTCCCACATGTCGCCGGGACGCCGTATTCTAGATGCTGCTCATCGTGCAAATCAACGTCGACTTCGCGTAATCCCATTCCACGCCGTCATCGACATCACATCGGTATTCGACGTCGCGTCCGACGTCGGTCCCAAGATGATGGATTTTTTAACGCAGGGCGCCTACTTTTGCAAAACGGTCCCGGATGATGTCTTGAAAGCCACCTTAGAAGTTTTGAGGTCATTGACCTGGAAGAGCGATGACGGAGAAAAAAATCTGATAGATAATGATTTTGAGGTCATAACAATATGGAAAAATAACACCTCGTAAAGACTCCCATTGACAAACTCTAGGAAGATACTGAAGGTGGTTGGTAATATCAATTATGCAAGGACTGTTTTCTTTCTGCCATAACCTTCTTCAAAATGCGCAATGAAGACACCAAATTTCTTTTCTTCATATTTTTTAGCAAATGAATAGACCTGTTTACACAGTCAATGTTTCTTTCATGGGAACTTAGTAACGAGGTATTCCATTAACCCGTTATTAGTGAATGAACTACAATACATGGAATCCAGTTTCCTTACATTACTTGTTGCTATGTCGACAAGCCTCCTCTGACAAGCTTTCAGTTTGTCAAGAACAACCTTTGTTTTAAAAGTATGCATAAAATTTCAATATATTTGCAAACAGGTCTAATGCCTCTTTTTACTTTGTTTTGCTCATAGATATGTTTTATAAAAGTTACATACAAAATTCATTTATTGAGACAAATATTGTCTCCCAAAGTTTTGTTTTTTAATTTTTGATATGTAACACGATCACAAAGACTTTAGAAAAGTAAACCTAAGGACAACTCCTATACCCAGTTGTATATCCCATATAAATCATGCAATGATCACCATTTCGATAGGTGAGGGACAGGGCTACTGAAATTAGCTTAAGTTGATTTTGCGAAAGTCTATGCGATCGTGTTAAGTTATCTAATATAATGAATCGATAGATCTGTTGTTCGTTCCTGGAAAAAGGGAAAGACATTCGAGTTTGATTTCTCTTTCTATAATCCTACTGTTAGCCTTGTAGTTTAAGATATATTGATGTCATGATGTTCCATTGTATTGTATATCGCATAATTTGTATAACGTATGCATTATTTGATGAATTGAGAAATCAAGCAGAAATAAATAAAAGTATCCTAGTATTTCTACCACCCCGCTTCCCCTTTTCACTCCCCATCTCTCTCTCTCTCTCTTTCTCCCACTCTTCCTTTCCCCATCTCGCTAATTCTTCTCTTTTTATCTCATCTCTACTCTCTCTCTCTCTCTCTCTTTCTGTCTCTCAATTTCTATGTCTCTTTCTTTCCTATGTCTCTTCCCCCTTCTCCATTTTTCAGGACTGCACTTTCAATTCCTCTATTTCGCTTTTTTTGCTTATAATTATATGTTGTAAAGTGGCATGTCTCAAAAGGCAGCCTCTTCTGTTTGTCCTTGCAATAACTCTTCTCATATGTTTTATAGATAAATCAAAAATAGCTTCGGATGATTAAACTGAAGTAAAATGTCACTTTAATATTCATTTATTCAAATTATTCTGTTGGCGATGTTTAAGAATTATATAGGTGGGAAAAGAAATTTGTTATCTTGTTTAAATTTCAGAAATCAATCAGAAATCAATCAAACAATCAAATGAACATCAATTCCACACGGCAATCAGCATCCCAACATTTTAATGGAACAAAAGGCTACGTGATCTACAAGATAAATAAATAAAATACGCAGAAAACAGAATAGTTAAGGTTCAATGGTTTTGATGTATATTATTGCATATCTTGACTATTTACACATTTGATCAAACATATTTTATTCAAATAAAATAAACCAATGTATTGAAAACAAATTATCGGTATAAAGACTTATACTGGTTGACTCAAATTATATTGTATCGAAATAAGGCAGTGAATAATACATAAAAATTATCTTTAGTACAGAATCATGGGAGTGTTGAACG
Organism: Heliocidaris erythrogramma; assembly: GCA_025617745.1. Classification (NCBI taxonomy): domain Eukaryota; kingdom Metazoa; phylum Echinodermata; class Echinoidea; order Camarodonta; family Echinometridae; genus Heliocidaris; species Heliocidaris erythrogramma. The sequence goes on along the minus strand of CM046870.1, from coordinate 12,891,933 downwards.
TAGTGAAAAAACGAAGACTGCCGAAGAAAACGAAGATTGTGGCGAAGAGTTGACTGTGGTGAAAACGGTGAATTCTGGTGTCAGGAGTAGCCAGGATTGGCTTCGTGAATGTAAAAAAAAAAAAATGGCTATACGCCTTCTACATCACGAAGCCAGGCGTTCTTACCCAGCAATCTAATTGCGCACGGGTTAGCAGGACTGGAAAATGCCCTGAAATATCACTTTTCTGATAACTCTCGCGACCGACAGCTCCTTCGCCACAGCGTATCCTCCTAGGAAAACGTTTAGAATTAGAATGTCTTTTTGATCGTACGTATTTTTACAAAAAAATCCAAAAAAGATTGTAAGAAATTTCTGAAAACTCGCCAGTGTTTGTGTGTATCCATGCCTCCTCTTGTCATGCAGATAAGGCATGACAATGGATACACACAAACACTGGCGAGTTTTCGGAAATTTCTTACGATCTTTTTTGGAATTTTTGGTAAAAATACGTACGATCAAAAAGACATTCTAATTCTAAACGTTTTCCTAGGAGGATACGCTGTGGCGAAGGAGCTGTCGGTCGCGAGAGTTATCAGAAAAGTGATATTTCAGGGCATTTTCCAGTCCTGCTAACCCGTGCGCAATTAGATTGCTGGGTAAGAACGCCTGGCTTCGTGATGTAGAAGGCGTATAGCCATTTTTTTTTTTTTTACATTCACGAAGCCAATCCTGGCTAGTCAGGAGTGAGATCTGGGGTGATGACCCTTGTCAGTTTGTGTAGTGACACTGGTGGAAGAAATGACCCTTGTTCGGATGTCACTTGGACCCGATATATATCAGGAAAATGACCCGTGCTTTAGAGGTTTACCAAAAACCAGGACAGCAAGGAGAAGGTAATTAGCCGGTTTGGCTCTCCAGCTCGGGTAAACGAAGGTTCAAAACCACGTAAAAATAATGCTGCTGTAACTTTTGGAGCAAAAATCTGCGTTCTGCAGCGATCAAGGTTGGATGTGATCTGGTGACTTCTCAAAATACGAAATGAAATCTCCGACACCACCCAAAAATAGTTAATTCTGATTGGTTACATTACGTTACCAAGAATAACAAAATTTACATAACAGTAATCAATTACAAGAGTGCACATGTATGGATATGCACCTTTAGAAATAATGTCTTTAAAATGCTGTCTTTAGAATTAAGTACTTTGGATTTTTTTCTTTTTTAAAACACAGGTGGTGGACGTTGCTTTGTATCCAAATCAAATAAATAATGTTCACACGACATTATATGTCTTAAGTTGTGTTTATATAGTGCATTAAATCGTATTAAATACTTGTTTGGACACTACAATTCTGTGTAAAAATATTGTTAGAGTAATATATAAGAAGATCTGTTATTCAAACGATAAAACATGCAACAAGACTGATCTATATTAAATTACACTGTCGAAATCTCAGATTTTTAGTCACTGTTCAATTGTCCTGTAAGGATATTCATATTATAGAATAACGATGATAAAAAACGTGTGGCTCCATTTGAAGGCCTGATATCGTAAAGAAACTATAAACTATAATTCCCCAAAACATTAGGACATAATTGTGATTACAATAACAAATATACAGGCGCTAAATGACTACCGGTACCGTAGCCCTAACAAAATGAAGAAAAACAAATAGTAGCGCAATATGAATTAGGTTACTTAAGATTACAGAGAAAACAAGTTATTATTGTGGAACTTTTATAAAGGTGACAACCCTAGAGCCGTGTCAACCTTTTCCCGAATCCTATTTTAAAGAACTTAAGTGTCATCCGTTGTTATATAGCTTCAATAGGTGGAAAATGGAAGTGAATATTTTATGACACTTTATGACTTTAGCAACAATACGTCATTTCCCGTTTTTCTTTTTCAAAATGAATATAACAAAAGTAATATAACCTTCTGGTAATTCTCTCCCCCCTTTTTTTTTGGGGGGGGGGGGGGGGTCACAAATATTTAGAAAAAACATACCCAAAATAGTTAATGAATAATGGCATATAAATGTATAAGGACAATTCTAATTCTACATAAGAAACAGGATAATTCCAAGTAAACAAAACTTTATTTTGTTGGTTTTTTTTTTCTAGTTGGCGATATAATATATACATGTATTTGAAAAGTCTGCGAAAAATCAGCTTGCTTATATCATAGCTGCTGAAGAATTTTTTTTTTACTTCTCTATAATTATTTCAATTGTTGTGTTTATATGTTTCATGTATTGAATACCTTGTATAATTATGTCTTGTACATCCTGCCCATTACTCATTTGTATTTTCCATTACACTGTCCCATGGACCAGGTTTAAATCTTTACTTCTTTGTTAATATTCTAACGATTATTTTTAAATAAAGATAATACATATACATGTATCTACTCAAGTGCTCATCATTGGTTTACTTATTATGTACCATATAATTATTTCATATTTTATTGATCTTAGGTAGCGATTTAAGTAGTTTCTTCCCACGTGGAGAATGTCAAATGAAAATCGTGCAAGAAGCTCAATCATGCTTCCTTCCATTGCGACTTTATTTTTCTTTCTCCTGATTTGCTCTGATTTGATTTGATTGCTTTAAAGTGACAGTAAACTGAAGCTCACAAATAGCGCCATCTTTCAACAGGATTTGATAAGTGTCTGTGCCTCTCATTTTCCCATCATGCCCCATTCTAGTTTGTAAAAGCTTAGAATGTACATATACATGTACCTACACATTATTTTCCACAATGCCAAGTCAAATATACATGTAACAGTTTTAAATATGTAATTTGTATATTCTCCAAATAAGCTGTTTGCCAAAATTCAAAATAAAATGCAATTACTTTCCAAATTATAATGCTAATTTAGCAATCACTGATGGCGCTGTTCAAGTTCTTCCAGTTTAATGTCACTTTAATATATAAATCTGGATATGACGGTGAATAGACAAAGAATCCACATACTGGCACATCCCAGCACAGAGGGTCCTGAAATAAAATGAGAACATGGAAAGCAAATGACGATAATAAGCCGACTGGGTGACAAGAATGGTTAGCATGTTGTGAAAAATGACAATATTAGTATTATCTAACTTGAGATAAATCTTGTTAGTTGTTAAAATATACCCAAGATGATAAAGATAACATATGTCCGAAGGCAATATTGTAAACTTGCATCGGAGAAATCTATTTTTTCAAGCAAAGCTCCAAATTAAATGCACCATGATCTTCTTAAACGGGGGGGGGGGGGTACTCGTTTTTCCGAAGTTTAGTTTCTACGGAGCTTCATAATGCCGAAAATGAAATAGGGTTCGTAATTCCGAAATAAAGAACCCTACATAATATTTCGGAATTACGAACCTTCGGAAATATGGCCTTTTTTCCTTTTCGTAATTATAATCCTTATTTCATTTTCGAAATTACGAAGCGTCGGAGTAACAAACCTGCGGAAAAAAGAACCTCTGGAATTATATATGAACCTTCGGAAAAACGACATGCATGTAACCTTTAAAGGAGAATTAACACTAGAATATAAATGTACTTATGTTAAAAGGTGTAATATATTCTTAATCATTGACCTGTATCACTTTAGAAATAAAATATCAGAAAAGGGTTTAAATCAAGACATTCTAGCACACGGTATCATCTGCTAACACTTCATGGGGGCTGCCATTTTCTTGATGACATGGAGTTGTACATGAACCATTGGAGACCGTTCCGGTCAGGAAGATATTTGAAATTTATAGTTTTCTTTTTAAATTCTCTGGTTTTGCTAACTAGAAATCGATTTCTTGGTCTTGCCTGGCAGAGCAGAACATAATTTATACAACGCGCATTCTGTCTTTTGAAGTCCATTATCTCAAAGCAGGTGAATGCATAGTTTGTCACTATTGACGCTCGGGAAAGTCATCATCCATAAATTTGAATTAATTCGCTCCGTCACGTACGTCATAGTATCAAGAAAATAGATTGATATTTAGTAAATCGTAATTTTCAAAGAAATATAAAAAACATTTTCGTTTTTAGAATATATGTATATATCTGTTAAATATTTTAAATCTCAAATGGAATTTTGTATCTGGAAGAAAGACAATTTTGCATTCGGAGTAAAAATATCTTTATGTACACATCAAGAAAATGGCAACCCCCTGGTATCGCTAGCAGACGATAAATCTTGCTGAGAAAATCCTGATTATACCCATCTCGTATATTTTAATGCAAAACTACGTAGGGCAACAAGAAGGAATAGATTACACCTTTGAACATAAGTACATTTATATTCTGGGGTTAATTCTCCTTTAAACTACTGCTCAGTTTTATATTCGCAAACAGTAATCATTAAATGCATTATGCCCGTAAAAGTTTAACCAATTTAAATCATGTTGCAAGAGGACGCGAAGCAGACCAAAGACGTTCCCAGTTTTTTAAGCTCTGCAAACGGTTTAACATTTTATGTCCTTTCATAAAGAGGTAAGTTATTTAACCCCCCCCCCCCCCCCACCACCACCTCATTTTGCACGTAAACAGTAGGTCCTCAGTTATGCAGAAACATGTCGTATTATCGTACATTCCTGTAAACATATGTGTCCTTGAATATGTAACATGTACATACATATGGGCAATTCCATGGTTAGTTAGGTTACACTTTATCAAATTTTAATATTTTTGATACAGATAATTCAATAGCTTTTTCATCTGAGGTCCTACTCTTGCAAATATATATTCACCTAACAAAGGTCTACAGTACATGAAGAAATCAAAAGTAAATGAATAAAATAAGAGCTGTAATGAGAAAGTTTTATGCCGGTTAGTTACGTTACAAAAAAAGGACATGAGAAACAAACCAAAGTTTTTGAAACAATATTCCTCCTTATCGTATTGTACCTCAAACTTGGAGCCATATCAGTATTACTTCTTATATGATGACAAATGTTGCCCCAAATTGCTTAGAGATTGTATCTCTCAATTTGTTTATGTAGAGCCCAAAACCTTGGTTAGTAAGTTACGGTTAGTAAGGTTACAGTTTTTCCAGTACTACATATTTGAGATTTGACCTTTTCAACAACTTATTATTGCCTACTTTCTTTTAAATTGGTGTGACTAAATGCCCTACAAATTATCTAATCGAAAAATTAACAAAATATGCAGTATATTTCTATCCATGACTAAAAAACTGTGTGAAGTCCCATCTATCTAAATTTGTGTATGGTTCGGATTCTTCTATAAGGGGCCATATTAAATAAAATTGTTTTGGGTGAGTATGAAACCCCTTTGTAAAAACAATTCCTGTATTTATTTAAACCCCCAAAATCGACCTGAATTTCAGAAAGAGCAAAAATAAAGTTTGGCCTGATGTCCACTTTATCATGGAATTGCCCATATACATATATAATGATATGACTCATCGGTTCACACCATAAACGCGTATGGGTGCGTATATGCGTGTGTGTGTGTGTGTGGAAGGGGGTGGCGTCAGATATCTGAGTTCGAAAATATAGGTCTGAATGTTTGTTTATATCAAAATGTAATAATTACCTCCTGCTGTTGTAGACTCTTCAGTGGTCACTGTTTGGTAAATGAAGATTAGAATTAAAGAAATAATTCAGGGGGATAAACAACAAGCAGGGAGCACGAAATTAACCAAAACAACGAAGATGAAAATGTTCAGACACTTCAGTTATTTCTCTTCACTCTTTGAATATAAGGGCATTTCTAGAGCAGTCCTTTTCAGGTTACATTTTTAAAAATTATATTCTATTAAAGTGACATAAAAGGAATGAGAAAGCTCACAAATTATTTCCCCACTTTCCCAAAATTAAAAATTGTCTTGAAAGAGAGCACAAAAAAAGCGAACTTCTAGAAAATATTCCTTGGCATACATGTTGGCATGTCCCATCCGATCACATCTCCGTTCTCCGCATTGGTTTCTTCAAGCCATTCCATAAGAGGCTGAAAGTATTCCACGATGGCGTCGGCTTTCATCTCTCTTTGACCGGTGAGGGCCTCCATCGCTTCAGGCCAGGGTCTGCTCTAACCGGTCCCTGTCCCCTTCTAAACCCAATATCTGGGGAGCGTTTCATCAAGTGTTTTGTCAGTGATTTTTACCGACAACTGTTATAAGCTACTGAAATCATTGCATCTGATTGGCTGAGAGCAAATTTATCGGTAAAAATCACTGACAAAGCACTTGATGAAACGCTCCCCTGGAACAATTCAACATGTTTAATGCTGATTAATTGTATTTGATGTCTTGAATAATTTTGTATCGAAATTAACAATCACCATCACTGGTTGATATTTACTGTACTCTTCAAAATTTAAGATTCCATAATACTCTTCATCTATGCCTATTCAATCCCTTATTAATTGATTAATGTAAATATATTTCCAATAACTCTGAATTATGAATACCTGATTGCAATTTTAATCTTAATTCTGATACTTGCGTCAATATTGATGCTCAGTGCAAAATTATTTCGATTTCTACAACTTGCTCTTTTTTTTTGTTCTGAATCTGTCTAGTCTGTCATTTTCCATTTCCCGGTACATCGTCTTTTTCATATCAGTATACGTGTGTTGACTTTATTGTTCTTTTTGTCTATATTGTATATTTCTGTATTTTATAGAATCAATTTTCAATTCAAGTTAATGGACTTTTTAAAAACTTTCTGAAAGTTCAGATCATTTCAGCCTTTATGGCTGGTATTGTAACGTGTTTTTATCAATAAACCAGATCACTTTCAATTTCAATTTCAACAGTCTGGCGGTCCTTAAGTGCACAAAAAGATTTATTTCTTTGAATAGAATCCTGAGCAATGATCCCCGCCAGCCATAATTTAAAAATAAACAAAACAAAAACATATGATGCAATACTTTTGACTTAGCGAAGTCAAACTCAAATGTTTACTTAATTCGGGTTTTGTATCTGAACACCGGCCCTGGTGAATGTACGTATCAAGTTGTTAATTCAACCAGAATGTATGCGTGCCTAAATATCGAGTAAAATAATTTTATGCATGTTATGTCAATATTTTTATCCCATCATGTAGAAATTCAATAAGTTAGATGGCCGTGCTTACGCAAGTTTGTCGCCTGCTTCTGTCGAGTTGTAGAAGTCACATTTGTGGAGCAGTCCTGTATGTCCGGCAGATTGGCACAAAGACTGATAGAATTGGAACTGGATGATAGTCCGGAGGTAATATCTGATATTATAAAACGGGTTCAAGAATATAGCCATCCTGATTAGTGAAATAACACCACGTGACCGTGCAAAAAAAGAGTGATAACATACGGCAAAAAAGGCTCTAAAGCACGGATGAGCTGCGCGTACGCGTACCTCTGGTGCGTGCAGACTTAAAACGCAATGAAATCGCGTAGTTTAATTGTCATTTTAGCGCAGGGATTACATGCGCGCACTGAATCATGAAACGCACATGACTTTTGTTGGCTGCGCTTCAGTGATGACATCCAGGAAAGCAAATGGCAGCCTCCATGACTGTGCGACTCTTGGCGTTTCTATAGGGTTCGTAACCATTTTTATAGACTTTATAATCATATTGCCGACCCGTTTTATAAAACTATTAATATATGGTTGTGAGTTCGTGCGTTAGTACGATCTGGCAACACGCAGGTTTTTATCGTGGTGTCATTGAACACACTCGGCTTGCGCCTCGTGCGTATAGTACACCACGATAAAAACCTTTGTGTTGCCAGATCGCACCAACGCATAAAAGCAGACGTTTATTGTGTTTATAGCTTTGAATACAGATATACACTGTAAAAAAAAAGTACTGTAAAATTACAGAAATCTGATGTCAGCAGAGTCGCCAGAAATTTGCTGTAAAAATACATGCTGTATGTAATTTTAGCATACATTTCAGATTCGGAATTTCAGATAACAGTTTCTTATGTAATTGCGTTGGAACCCGAGTCCTATAATACATTGAGGTAAAAAATTAAACTGTAAAATTACACAAAAAACGGTATAAAAACCCTATTTTTGCCTTAAAATCCCAAGTTTCTGATGTAACTCAGTTTCGCAATTACAAATGAGGTACTTTTATGGGAAAAATGTAAAAATAAAATCACAACTGCTGTATTTATAATAAACGGAACAAGTCTTTATTTTTCCCCCTGTAAAAATACAAATATTTTTACAGTGTATTGAAGCTTTTTGTTTTGCACTTCAGAGTAAAATGCAAAAATGGACAGAAACCGAAAATAAAAATATAGTAGCAATGAGCGCGAAAAAAAAGAAAGAAAAGAGAACGAACTCTGATTTTTGTACTCTAATGAGTGCAGAACGAAATGATTCAGTGTGTCTCTGTTCAAAGCTATAATTCTGCGTTTCAGCATGTTCAGTAGAAATACAAATATCGTTATTTATGAAGGAGAAATCAATACAAAATGTTTATGAAAGCAACATCAAGAACAAATGTGAAATCATTCGCCAAAATGAAATATATAGAACTATGACCAAATCGAAGGACAAAGCAAAGGGGAACAAAAGAATTTTCCCTAAAGATAATTATGATAATATGAACAACAACAACAGCAGCAGCAACAATAAAAATAATAACAAAAATAAAGAAACATGTAGTTATCAAATATTATATTCATTTTCTAAGCCAAGAATGGTAAATGTCGATAATATCTTGTTAGACGTAAGTGCCGTGCCAGGGCTTGAACACATGACCTTCTACATTCCATCAAGTGAGAAAACAACTCGACTATACGACTCTGCCCTAAGCGATAATTTCGTTAAAAATTAAAATTTGCCTCTTTGAAGGCATTGTTTTCACAATCGGTGATAAAAAGTCATGTCCGCTCTAAACCAATCATTTGATTATTATCTAGCGATCTACGTCATGATTCTATTTCAAAAAAAGTTAAGGTACTCTATTAGTGATAATACCAGTGCTTACCCGATGAAGGGGTACGAGATGATGATATGGAACATGGCCCCGGCATCGAAATCGTCTTCGGTTCTTTCCACTGGAGCTTTGACACCTATAAGGTCATTCCTGTCATCAAAAGAAGAAGGGGAAGGCGAAAAAGATGATGAAGAAAAAGAAGAAGGAGGAGGATGAGGAGGAAGAGGAGGACGAGAAGAAGAAGAATGAGGAGGGGGAGAATGGAGCGATAACATAGAGGAAGAACAATATAGAAAGCAATTTATACGTTCATATTAAAAAGAGCAGCGAAAAGAGCATTTTCTGTAAGCTAATAGTCCTGAATGACCTTCCTTTTTTTAATGGATTCATGAAAGGCAAATAAATGCTTTTTAGGGATCATCCCATTAGCCAAATTCTGCATTGTTTATATATAGAATTGTGATTAAACACGACTTCAAATTTCAGACGCAGTTCAAATTTGGGTGTTGCAATGTAAGTTTTAGACAAAAGAGTTACAACCAGAAAACGAACAAATTCAATTCATGTTTATATGCAAGGTGATTTCAGTTCTGCATTTCATATTGTTCTGCAATAATAATAACAATAATAATAAAATATTAGTATATAATGTAATTCGATTGTTCTTCTCATCAAGATTTTCCTTTTACAAAATATACCCACTTGAGTTGCCACCATCTTGCAGTACCGGCGTGGACATCTGTTTTCCTACTGAACACATCCCATCTCCACTGTTCCAGAGCCAGACTGAACGGCAGGGTTCCGATGGTAGGTAACGCCATCTTGAGTAGGAAGTTGATGTCGGTGTTCGTCACTGCAGAACAAAACGTGTGGCAGTGGGATGAGGTAATTATGAGAGGTTGTAGAATACTCCAGCAGCTTCCCCATGGTCATGATGGAGGCATGGACCATCTTCTTGGGATATATTACTATAGTGGTATTTGTCCAAGTGGTAATTGTCTAATGTGATGATGTGATGAAAATGATTTACAGCACTGAATATGGGGCTTTATTTCTGTACAGAAGCTTCAAAGGCGCAGGATCTCCCAGTTAAGACATTATTTACACAAATACACAGGATATAGTTTTGAGGTATGATTTGAAGTGATGTAGAATGACAATTTTAAAAGAAATGAGGTAAGCGAGTTTCACAAACATGGTGTTTCTGTAGTTGTTAATGTTTTTTTGCTGGTCACAAATTGTGAATGTAAGTCATGCCCTTTTCAGAATATTAGAGGTGAGTATCCCACTGGAAGACGTGACAATATGATTTCCTTTTGCTTGCCAGATATTGGACATAATGTACGCCCCCCCCCCCCCCGGCCAAAGAATTTAGTTGCTCCATCAATGACTTCTAAATATTCACCGTCCGTTGGATCATCTTCTCCAAAAAACAAGCCAACCTCTTTCAAGTGTTTGGGCGTGGCCACTGACTGAGACATCACCTCTCCTATGGCCTCGTGGAAGGCACCATTGGCCCCATCCCTGAAGGACACGGGTTGGATCATGTAATTCATGTCGTATTGGATGTGCCCCAGCTCGTGGTGGATGGTTAAAAAGTGGTCCATGTTGACCCGGGTGCACATCTTTATCCTGTATCAATTCCGTAATAATGATAATAAGGAGTTTTCGTTCAGCAACGGAGATTTCCAATTGACATGACAAATGCTTAGGCATTCTTTGTCGAAAATGAAAGAACTGGAACAGCAATACCGTGCTAGATCAAGAGGGCACGATAAATTGCAAATGCATCGTTCGCCCTGAATCTACATGTAGGACGAAATTATTCTTCTTCAATAATATTTTCCACAAAGATTTTAAGACGGACGTCCTTTCGTGTTTGTCATGTGCAATTGTTAATCTCGTCCTAGAATCCGGCGTACGTTGCTGAAAGAAAACTCCCGATTAATGAGGATGGTGCTGATCAAGAACATAAGAACAGCAGCCTGTTTCGATGGTTTGTAGGATCGCTCAGCGGTCCATATCTTACACTATCCGAATTCCTACCTTCAACCCAGGACCAAACAGTATAGAGGGTTCTCACGGCAGCCATGCTGGAGGACATAACAATAAAAACCTGTGCAACACTATGAAAAGCCATTATTGTCATGGTCTAGTGCACAGGCTTTTTATTATGTCCTCCAGCATGGCTGCTTCTGGGAACCCTCTACACCCGAACCCTAACCCTAAGCGTAAACATAAAACCCAATAGACCTGTTTACTAAGTGATTCATATTTTATGCATACTTTTGAAACAAAGGTTGTTCTTGACAACCTGAAAGCTTGCCAGAGGCTTGTCAGACATAGCAACAAGTAATATATGAAAACTGGATTCCAAGTATTGTAGTTCATTCATTAATAACCGGTTAATGGGAATACCTCGTTACTAGGTCCCCAGGAAAGAAACATCCATAAATTTGAATCACTTAGTAAACAGGTCTATTGCAACCAACTGAACGTTCCGACGGCGTTTGCGTCCAGACATAGATGGGGGGGGGGGGGGGGGGGGCACTAGCATCATTCTGGAGAGGGGGACATAAGTTAATGTCTAGGTATAGGTATAACAAATTCCAGTTAACAAGGGCCCCGATTAGGGGTAGGTTGTAGGAGGGGGTCTTATAGTATTCACTTGCTTTACCCTTCTCCCTTTCTTACTATCTCTCTTCTTTTCCTCTTCCCATTTTTCACCATTGCCATTGACACCCAAAGCTACACCGCTGGTCCTTAGATTTGTTGTTAATATGTCATGTGTAAAGGTTCTTCACACAGATTCAACTTCTTCAACGAACAAACAAACAAACAAACAAATCTAAGAAACTTTCTCAACACTTTTTCTTTTAACTGCTTGCTCGCCAAAATTTGTTGGTAAACTTGGCAAATGTGGCGTCATACCAATTCATACAATGTGATTAACCAAAGCTTTTGATTGAACATCCTGTAAAGCTGGTTACATGTCGTTCACAATTCCGAAGTTGCCTTACTCCAAAAGTTCGCATTCCGAAAATATGATTGGGTTCATAATAACGAAAAGTGAAATAGGGTTCGTAATTTCACAAAAGAAGAAAAGAGTTTTATAATTCTGAAAATGAAATAGCACCCTCGTAACGAGGAATTACGAACCCTTGGAATAATGAGCCCGGCTTTATATTTTCAAAATAATGAATCTTTGGATAACGCGCTCCCGAAATAATGCACAGAAAAAAAGAGGATTATAACCCCTATTCCATCTTCGGAATTATGAATCCCCTTGGTATGGACAATTTGTTTCGGAATTATAAACCTCCGGTATTTTTAACCATGTGGAGAACGAAACTTCCTTTCCGTACAGCTTACCTAAAGTCTACTCTGTTGTAGAAGTCCCATGCAGAGGCGTGGCACACTACATCTCTGCCATCATCGGGCCTCTCGAACATTGAATGCTTCCAGAATGCATCATTGGCCGGAAACAGACCCATGGAGGTGAAGAATTCATCGGCCATATGGAACATTCTATCAACAGTGTAATTCTGGAAAAAATGAATAAAGGAGGGGTTCCAACAAAACTTGGTGAGTAAGGGGGAAATAGTAGTTTTAAAGTGACAGTAAACTGAAGCTCCTAAATATCGCCCTCTTTTAACAGAATCTGAAAAGTGTCTGTGCCTGTCATTTTCTCATCATGCCCAATTCTAGTTTGTAGAAGCTTAAAATGTACCTGCAGGCAATTTTCCACATTTGCCAAGTACAAAATAATAGGTTGAAATATAAAATATGCCTATTATCCAAACAAGCTGTTTGTCAAAATTCAAAATAAAATGCAATAGTAATCACTGTAAGATGGCGCTTTTCAAGTTCTGCCAGTTTAATGCCACTTTAAAGTCAGGCAACTATCCACCTAAGGCAAATATCATGATGGCAACTAGAGTACCCGGTAAATAGTTACCACGCGATTCTGATCTCACATTATTGAGGTGGGATCCCGGGTGGACTTTGTTCGGGGTTGTAAATTATTCAAGATACTTGATAATCCGGGTGGTAAGTTGATGATGTTCTATGTTCAATAGTTTCATGTAAAAAACGAATACCACGTGGGCATTCGTCATGACGACAACAATAAATAAATGGTTTAAAGATTATTACCAGGACAAAAAAGTGAGTGAACAGTCCGGGAGCTAGCCAAAATTTGAGGACAATAAATGTCCTCTATTAACAAGAAAATTCTGGATCAGTGAACAAGCGTCAACACTGGTGTACGGTACACAGGAATGTTCACATAGCCCTCCCCTCCCACGTCGGGTGAAGATTCAATCCCATTTTTATAATATTTCTGGATACGCCACTGGGGTGATTTTTTTTTGTTGTCGTTGACCTAACCAACCTGTCGGACCATTTCGTCGGAGACGTCAATATTCGGCAGATCGGGGTAAGGGACCACGTGGGGATAGATGTTAGTCCAGAAACGACCCCACATGTCACCTGTTAGTGGAAGGTATAACAACATTATTGAAACTTCTATTACGAGTATTGACAAGCAGTAGAAATAGTAAATAAGTAAAATTTATCGTCAATCGATGGAAATTACATTTTACAATATAACGGAATATCAATATTACCCCAGTTCCAATTATTCAAATAAGACTATTATCAATATCACCATATTTAAAATCACTCATTAACCTCATCTTGCTCCCTATATAATCATCATCATCAACAATCATCATCATCATCATCCATCATCTCCTCATCATCATCATCATCATTATCGTCCTCATAATCATCGTCTCCATAATCATCACCATCATAATAGCCATCATCACTATCATGACTATCAACAAGGTCAACATCATCACTGTCGTCATCAACGTCATTATCATTATCATCGATATCTTCATGGCATCACCGTCATCGTCGTCATTTCAACATCATCATCATTATCACCATCTTTATCAATATCATCGTCATTACCATCATCTCCATCTTCATCATCATCACTATAATTATAGTTGTGAATTTCTTCTTCTTAGAACGTTACCATGGAAACACACCTAGAACGTTAGCCGGTAAATGTCCGGTGAGGGGAACGTTCTCCGATCCGTAGACCCCATTCAGCTTGCGCCTTACGTATGCATGGAGCTGCTTATAGAGGGGAAGAATGGCATTGTAGAGCTCGTAGACGTCTTCTTCCAAATTATCACCGTAGTCGGACCGCCAGGAATCTCCAAGATCATCATACCCTTTGAGAAAGAGACCGATAGAGATCAGCAAAGAGTAGACGATAAGGGTTGAATGAAAGGGTAGTAAGGGATACGAGAAATTGATGGGAGGGAGGGAGAGAGAGAGAGAGAGGTGGGGCTGGAGAGATTCCTGGATTATATGATGGGCGGAAAAGACATTATTGTTAATCATGTACATATATATTTTTTTTAAAGAGGGAAACAGTTCAGAAAAATTTTAACAAGCAAGCGAGTAAAAGAAAAAGAAGGAAAGACATTGAAGAAGCGAGGATGGCACTAAAAGTATGTCACTTGGGTTTTAAAAAGAGTGAGCCCAGGATGCTTGTTTCCCCTAAATTATTGTCGATGCTCACCGTTAGCTCGTGCCCCTGCATTAGCAATGTCCACGTATCTCGCGTAAAGAGGTTTGTTGGGAACAACGGAAACCCTCCCATGCCCAGACAAGCTCGTCCCAGTCAGTAGAGGTCGCCATTATCTCTTCTAGGCCTGAAACAAAATACAAATAATGTTTTTAATGATGATGATGATGATGCCGATGGTTACAATAAGTAGGATAATAATAAATAATCATGATGATGATAATGAGAACAATCATAATAATGATAAAGATGATAATAATAAGTTTAAAAATGATAATGATAATAACAAAATCAATAACAACAATAATAATAAGGATAATGATAATAATAATCATATGAATAGAAAACATTACACGAAACTCATATCAGCGGAGTTAATTCGCATGCATGCGCTCACAGAATTCGCTGGGCTGGATTGGTACAGGACTGGAAGCAATGGGGAAAGCCCGGAGCAATGAAGCACCTAGAATGAAACTCGTTTTCAACTTTTCCCCCAAAATAATTTTAAAAATCAGTGGATCCCATTCCAATAAACATTTATAGAGGCTATCCCTCCTGGATTATTGCTGGTCACCCCTCACATCGCGCCGGTGTGTCCTCTTATGTATGGCTAGAGTGCCCAAGTCTGCGCAGTGCCCATGTCTGCGCACACGCTAACTGCGCGATTCTAATAAAACAAAACACGCAACGAACACAAACTTTTCATCATTATCATAGCGATATGTATTCATGCAAAAAACGAGTCAAAATGATGAAAAAACGGTCTTATTTCAGACATTTTATTCACAAGCCTCAAAATGTTGTCTTTCACGTCAAAACTCCCGAACTGCGTGTAAAATGAATGAGTGCGCAGACATGGGCACCATTGTTTTTTCACTGTTGAAATGACACGGCCACCGTTTCTTGTGAAAATGGCATTGTTCTTGCTCTAATTTTGATGAGATTTTTTTTCAAACTTACTCTTTAGAATATCAGGAATAATATAAAATAAAGCTTTAGAGGAATATTAAAGAAATTCTTGTTCATTTTCAGGTCAAAACCTTAGGTGCGCAGACATAGGGCTCCCCATCATACAAAATTGTACAGTGCATACATGTATAAAATTGTCCTCTTCCAGAAAATTTGATGTGACGTGGATGCACTGTTTTTTATGTTTTTGTAAATACATGTACCACAACGTTTTGTTCATTGAATTATATTATATTATTTCTATTATTTATGTTATTATCTTTCTTTTATGTTCCTTATGTGCTTTGTAATTGATTCTTAATTTGATCTGTTTGTAATCATGAAAATCAATAAAACATATGAATAACTTTAAAAAAAAACACTTTTCCCCCAAAATGTTATTCTTAGAAATGGGCTGGGGCGGCCGGGCTAGAACGGCTGGAACGACGGAATGAAAACAAAACAAAACGGTGTTTTGGAACGGTTTCTTTCACTTTTTCTCAACAAGAAAAAAATGGTATGCTTTGGAACGGAAATTTGAGTGTAAAAATGGGGGTCTTCTGGGCGGCACATACCCACCGCACACTATATACTGAGTGCCCCCCCCCCACCCCCGCCACGATTACTTTCTTATAAGAGCACATAAATATTACAGTTTCCTCCTGTTTGTTATGTCACGCTTTTGTTATACAATTTAAGCTACTGCAAATCCAACATTGGTAATAAGATGTGTGAAAGCAGAAAAATAAGAAAAACAGGAAGGTGAACGTTTGGAAGAAATCGGACAAGGAATAAGAAAGGTATGCCTTGGATGTTTGAAAATAAGATCACTATACAGTGCGTTTTAGAAAAAATGAAACCCTAAAACAAAGCGTCATTGTGACCACACTATGTGCTCTATTACAATAATTATTTATTTTCCATAAACTAGAAGTATATTATGCTTTTAAATGATACCTTGATGTAGAGGTGTAATAATTATCTATTTCCCATAAACTAGAAGTATTATGCTTTAAATGATACCTTGAGGTAGAGGTGTCGTAGTCCAGTGGTTCAATCACTTGACTGGGAATGCAAAGGTCGTGGGTTCGAACCTTGAGAAAGACATGCTCATCTTCACCCAGGTGTTAAATGGGTACCCGTGAGGATGCGAACGACAGTGTGGTTGGATTAGCATGTGCGCGCTTGGAAACA